>CBVK0100413134.1:0-20045 GCA_900067695.1 Picea abies | reverse complement strand
AGATGATGTGGGCATATCGCCCATATTCAATGTTTCATACCTGTACCCTTATAGGGAAGATGACACAGAGAGATCAAAAGATCAAGTGAATATCCAGTGGGAAAAGAAAATGCCCACAACAGAAAAGCCACAGATGGAGAAAATTGTTGATTAGAGGATTGACAAAAAGACTAGAAGGAAGATCTATTTTGAATATCTGGTCAAATGGAAGGGGAACCCAACAGAAGACGCCAGTTGGGAAAATGAAACTTCCATCCAGAAGCACGGAAAGTCAGTGCAGGAGCTCATGGACAGGAGTCCATGAATTTTTGTCAAGGGGAGTATGATGTAGGAGCATCATTGGCAAGCACGCGGAGCAAGACATATCAACGTCTGGGAATCTGTACGGGAGCTCAACGCTGACAATCACAACAGATATTTTGAAGCCACCTTAACTCAATGCTGGAATTTACCTTTTGAGGCACGCTTGAACCAGTACTAGAATTACCCTTTGAGGCACATTTGGATAATCGCAAGCAGAGCGAGAGTTTCCATTACGGCTCTGGAATGCGACTGGTCTAGACAATCTTTAGGTTAAGTTATAGAGTAGACAAGTGGCCAGGGAAAAAACCTAAGAGCCCTCTGAATATATATAGGGGCTTTGTACGCCCAAAGGAGGCTATTTTTATTTTGTTAGTTAGCAAATAGATTTTGAAGCTGCAAATTAGTAGGAGATTTAAGTCTTCAGTGGTAGTTCTTGATCACAGTTGTAACCATTTTCACTTTGGAATATAACAGAGGAAAATTGATCCAATGTGTGGTGTGAACATTGTTTGTAATTCTCCATTATTATGTTTTCAGGAATGAGTGAATGAATTCATTGTGAGTGAATGGAACTTTGAATGCTAAGATAAGTTTCAATTGTTTTTCTTATGTTGAAGTAGTGTAAGGTGTGCACAAAAAACAAAAGGAGTGAGTTAACGAGATATATTTCGATTCTGAAGCTCAGAAGAGATAACCCAAAACCTCCCCTTTGCAAGGAGTGTAAAGAGACTGGTGCAAGGAGTGCATAGTCATCCTCAAGAAATCGAGACCTTACGTAAATATCTAGTGCAAGGAGTGCACAGATCTGAGATTCGACTAAGTGTCGAGGGGACTCCATAAGAAGTCAAAGAACCAGAAGAGGAGAACGCCAGGAGGATGAGAGGAATTTCTCTTCAAGAAATTCCGAGGATTTGAGTTATCAAAATCCCTAGATGCAAGGAGTGCGCGAGAAATCAAAGTCTTCACAAGACCAAGCTCAGAAGGAATAACATTTTCCATAAGTGTTAAAGAGATCCAAATATCATTCTCGTCGAAGGAGAAAAGGTTCGAAACCTTTGGATGCCAAAAGATATTCTAACCCTAAAGATAGCATAAGAATAAGGGGGAAAAGGTCATATCCATTTGATATGAACGTAAGAGAATCATAATCATCCATCAGGAGGGATGCGTGGTAAACGATCATCACTTCACTGACTTACACCTTGGAGAAGTCAAAGGGAAGAATGCTAAGGATTTGCGAAGCCCGAATCCACGACTTGATCTGAGTCATTCGATCCAAGAGAGATCTGAACCATTGATTGTCCAGGAAGAGTTTCGTCATTTCGGGGATCGGGGCAACGGAGGTGAGAAGACTTTCAGCCTCGCGACACGCAAAATCCCGATACATGAAATCCTGACGAGATCTAAGCCATCGGATCGTGGGGAAATCAAGACCGTCAGATTGGGGTTCCGAAATATCAACATTTTGGGGATCGAAGGACCAGAGGTGAGAAGTATTTCAACATCGTGAAATGCGAAGTTCTGAAATTCATCATGATCGTCAAATCAGAGGAGAGATCTAGACCGTTGGCCTAGACTCATCGCAATTTCAGCCATCATGAGAATGGAGGCAAGGAACTCCGAAGTTGCGAAATGCGAAATGTTGATTTGATCACAGTCGTCGATCAAGGGAAGATTTGGACCGTAGATCTTGGGTCATCGTGATTTCGGCTATCAGGTGAACGGAGGTAGCAACACTCCCAGGGTCACGAAACATGAAATCGCAACACGCCCTTCGTTCAAGTGTGTGGTCACAAGGGAAAAAGAGCTTAGCATAGAGGAGCTAGCGCCTGTTTGGTGTTGAGGTTTGAACAACGCTTGGGAGAGAAACCGCAGGTCTTAGGCAACCTGCGCATTTGGAGGAAGGACCTATGTAAGTGGGTTAGGGTCTAGCAGAGGCCCGAAGAGTCGATTCGACTTAGTTTCTTGATCAATCCTAGACCGAGAGGTCACACGGCCCTTAGGAGAAAAGGGGGGTCTGCATCAATAGTCATGCATACAACTACCCTAGAAGAGCTTGCATATCTTAGATTCATATGTATGTATGATTAGCTAGAAATATAGACAATATACCTTCGAGACAAGAGTCCATGAAAAGAAAAAATAGCAAATTCGAAATTGTTATTACCTATACTCTATTTTTTCTTTTCTAAACTAATTCCAATTTTGTATTTACTATGTACACATGTCATCAAGTAGAGGGAAGATGAATAGTTTTGCAACAGTTTCTTGGGGGGAATACAAGAAGTCATGAGGGAGTTAAGAAAAATAGTATAAATATAGGAAGAGACCCACTTTAAGGGGGCTCTTCAAGCTTTTTATACACTCTAGAACTTATTTTGGAGAATATACTTGGTTAATGAATATTGAGAATCCCATAGGGAAAGTTTTCTAAAAGGAAGAAAAACTTGCATGTGTTGTTGTTTTGATGTGAACTATTTCAATCGGAATGTATGATGTTCACATGGACTGTAATGATTTGTTTTCTTATAGACTAATCTAACACAATCTATATCTCTTTCATAGTCTTGTTGTTCCTCTTTATCCTTTTTACGTCATATGCATATGAGTTTTGATGTATGTGAATAATATAGTTTGGACTTTTTTGGTTATATATTTTTCATGCATATGTTAATAAATTTGCATCTTTATTACGGTTATATGGGTGAAGTTTCCAGCATAGTTTAGTTTCAATACAACAAATTTGGTTACAATAACTCACTTCTAGCTAGGATAGGATAGAATAGAATAAAACTAGATTACATTGTTTTCATACATAGTCTTCATCTACATATTTACATTGTATAATCACCCATCCTCACCCCTCATAACTAGAAATGGAAACTAGGCCAGAATCCAGATGGGTCTCCTAAACCAAATGGTGAATTGTAACACACCCAACCCCCTAAGTATATTTCAAAGGGATGGGGCATTAAAATTTCACTTCCCCTAATAATATGAGACCTCTATTTCATAGCAGTAACATCTTCTACTTGTCAAGAGATTTCCGAAGGCTGTGATTTTTCTCGAAACTAAGCTCTGGATTGAAAGTTATGGCATTCCAAAGTTCTTGGGTTTTCATAGTAAACATTTATCTCCCTACCACGTGACATCCATGTGGAACCTCGTCACTCGTGCCATCTGATATGGAGATAAAATGAAACCAATGTGGTACCCGCCTAACTTGCTATTGTGTAATTTTTTTCCACATAAGCCTATGGTCGTTGGAATTCAGGCCTTCTCCCAATTCACTTGTCTTTTACCTCTAACGGATATGGCATAGAAGAATATTCCCTTTCGATATCATCCATTTGGTGTTTGAAAGGTTCAGGAGGTTTCACACTTTCACATCAGGGTATTGAGGAATATTTTTTCCTCTATATATGACCAACCTTCTCCGATGGACGACGTTGATGCACTTACAATCTCCATGACCAATGGTAGAAATTTATTTGGGGGTCGAAAATTCTCTTGTCTAGCTGGAACAAACTCGACTTTTCAACCAATTAATGATTGACATTCATCATCCTAAGGACACTCTGACTACCTTGATGGCATGCCACATCATTAATGATGTCAACACATCCTCTCAACTTAGGTGGGACATTCAGCAGATCGATGACTACCATCGCATCTCATCAACTCACATATATACAATCTAGATCTGCCCTCCATCAGATACGAACTTCAAACACTTCGGAGGAGTACTTCAAGCCCTTTGAATTTGTACTCCGAACCCTTTGGAGTTATACTTTAAACTCTTAGAGTGAACCTGAAAATGGTCAACTCCAATCTAGCTAGACTCACACTCAATCCTATCGACTAATCGATTATTGACATGCGTCTTCATACTGACGCTCCCAGTCAGCACCATCTTTCTCTTCCCTTCGACTTGCTAAGCGAGACACATGATGATCCAGAACTAAGGATTATAACTTGCTAAGCGAGACACATGATGATCCAGAACTAAGGATTAACTCTGCCACCTCCAAATATATGACCCATGTTCCACTTCAGAGTCTCTCATTCGAAGATTTTTCCACTGAGCTCGAGGCTTCCCTCCAAAAGTCCCACTCTGAACAGTCCATTCTGATGTCTCTCATTCAGATCGTTTTGCATAGAGCTCAAGGGTTCCCTATGAAAGTTTCACTCTAAACAACCCACCGTGATCAATGGTTTATATCTCTTTAGATCTACGGGTGTCATTCTCTATTGTGTTAACATAGGATTTTAAGGAGATATAACAGTCCATTTTGAGGACTTATCCATTTCGTGAGTTCTGTAGGACTTCGGTCTAGATTTTTCAAGGTTTCAGAACTACTTTATTGCTCTTACAAGTTATTAAAACTTAAGAAGAAAAACCTTGAATAATTTACAGATTCTCCCTACAGTGATATGAAATACTCAAGCACACAACAATATACACTTAATCATTTTCACGAATTATCATATCAGAAATAAACAACATGATGAGCCCCAAATTTCATGCATTCAAACCATGGATTATAAACGACTGAGTTTTCCTCTTTAAATTCAGACATCTACACATGCATAAAAATATTTCATACATAAGAATTTTCATTACAGACAAACTCTTATCTGGTAAGGAATTAACCAAATTTGACTGACTGAGAGAGGATGCCTTTCCTCCCAACCTTAGGCCTTTTTGTAGAGTAAATTCCTACAACAAGCCACCCCCATGCCAAGCCATGATATCGCAAAGAAAATTGACTTAGCAGGGTTATGAGTTTTCGATGATCTAGGAATGTTACTCTCCTTCCTCCTTTAACATAGCAGAAGTTTCCATCTCCCACTAAACTTCGCGTCTGCACAAGTTTATCAAGTGTTTTATCAACTAGATTTCCTCTACACAAGGGAGTTCCTTCTCTGCTCAACAATCCCTTGGCGACCTCCCCTTACCAGTGTCAGTTTCTGTCCAGTAAGCACCAAGCTTCATCCCATTATTTCTCCAGTTCAAGAATCTGAGTCTTCTCTATTTAGGGTGATCATCAACAACTCAGACAAGCTTCTTGTTTTCTTACATAAAGTTATTCTTTTATTTATATTCCTCAATCAACACATCAACAACTCTATGCTTTGTTCTCTCTTTATCATGTCCAAGTCTTTCCTGTTGTGTTCTCTGTGTGTGATCTCACATATCCTCTGTTGTGGGGTCTCTCATGTGCCCTCCTACACTGTCTGTCATCTCATGTGTATCATTTTTTCCTCCTCTGGTCTTCTTCTCTATCCCTTAGGGATCTTTGTGAATTTTTGGAGACGTAACCTATAGTCTACCATTCACAGTATGAAGGGGCAGTTCTTTGGTATCCCTCTATCAGTTTTTTAATCGGTTTTTTTCTCTCTACAAGGCCAAACTGCTTATATTCATTAACTGCTCAACCATCTCTGTGACCTTATTTAATGGTCACGTGGTTTCATATATTCCTAGTATGGTGGTAGGTGTATACATTTATGTTTGAAAGCATAAATAAGCGTGTTGTGAAAGCTTCCTATTTTCTTTGTTGATGCATCTCATCTCCACTACACTCAACTGTTCCATCAATCGCTTTGCCTTATCAATTTCCTTTGGTGTATCATGGCCAATACTATCAAGGTCGTTCCTTCTCAGTCAACGGTTTGGTGTTTATATTAAATAAAAATATAATTACATGCCTCATAACATAAACATATGAAGTTTGTGCATAATTACAATCTTGGGGGAAAATGGCGTGTTACATTCCCCTCCCCCTTAAAGAAACATTGTCCTTGTTGTTGAAAACACTATTTGTATACAATTATACATTATACAAAAATGGGTATGCCAATATAATGGGATCTTCTAGCTCCCATGTAGCTTCATTTACTCCAAAGTGCTTCCATTGCACATTGACCTACATGATGGCTCAATTCTAGAGCCTTGTTTCTTTCCATCTAGAATGCATTGAGGTTCTGGATGGAATTCTCCCTCTAGTTCCACCTGTATTACAATCCAATCAATAACATGATTATAATCGTGTACATATTTCTTTAACAAAGACACATGGAATATATTATGTGATTTAATAGTAGGTGGTAAAGCAAGTATGTGTGCTATCGGTCCTATTCACTCTAGGATTTCAAATGGTCCACAATATCGGGGGTGGGGGGGAATTTAGCACAATTCCCCATTTTCAGGGAGGTTCTCTTGGGTTTCACCTAGAGATACACATGGTATCCTTTTTTGAACTCTCTATGGGTTCTCTTTCTATCATCATAGATCTTCTATCTATCCTGGGAAATCTTCAATTTTTCCTTATCTTAACTATGGCCTATTCCATTTCTTTCAGAAATTCAGGTCCAAGTGTGATTTTTTCCACTAGACTATCCCAACTAATCAGAACTCTGCACTTTCTATCATACAGAACCTCGAATGGGCTTATCTTCAATGATTCTTGATAACCATTGTTGTACTTGAATTCTACCAAAGGTAGATATTCTTCCCACTACTTGGGTCGATGCATAACATGCATTCGTAACATATCTTCTAACACTTTTTTCACACTTTCTGTTTGATCATATGCTTGAGGATGGTAGCTCATGCCAAATTCCAATTGTGTTTCTAAAACTGCAAATAAGATTTTCCATAAATTCTAGGTGAACGTAGTGTCTCGGTTTGAAATTATGGTTTTAGGAAAACCATGCAATCTGAATAATTCTTTAATAAAAACATTAGCAATGCCTATGGATTTATAAGTAGATTTTATGGGAATGAAATGAGCTGCCTTACTGAACTTATGCACTACAACCATGATTGCATCATGTTGTTTAACTATCTTTGGTAAACTTGTGACAAAATCCATGGAAATCACTTCCCATTTCTATTATGGTATATGTATTGGTTGCAATAGTCCAACAAGGTGTCGATGCTCAAATTTTACCTATTGAAACTCCAAACACTTCGAAATATAATGAGAAATGTCTTGCTTCATCCCGAGTCAATAATACAGTTTCCTAACCGTTGTCACCATTTTCTGGTAACTAGGATGACCTACATATGGTCGTTTATGGAATTCATCCATAGTCAAAAACCTCAAATATGTTGAATTAGGCACATTAAACCTATTCTTGTATACCAACGGATTATCAGCCCTTATATAGTATCCTTCGTACCTCTTTTCCTTAATTTATTGTTGTAGTATTTCCTTCACTTGATTCAGAAGAACTCATCTTCCCGCAAGAGGGTATTAATCCTATGTTGAATGTCAAACTCGCCTACACTTCTTGCTACTAAGTGCACTTTATGAATGCTTCGGTTGAGCATGTCAAATATTTTTTTCTCTTTTCCTTTTATGTGTTTGATTTTGAAGTCAAACTCATTGATCAATTCCATCCACCTAGCCTATCTAGCATTCAACCTAGGAAGGTCGAATAAATACTTTAGACCACAATGCTCATTCATGAGGATAAATCTCCTCCAGAGCAGGTAATGTCTCCATATCTTCAGTGTATGTACAATTGTTGCAAGTTCTAGGTCATCAGTAACATACTTTTTCTCATGTTCGTTCAACTTACGTGATTCATAACAAACCACTTGTCCATCTTGCATGAGAACTCCACCGAGTCCTTCTTTGCAAGAATCTGTGCAAACGCGAAAGTCTTTTTTTGGGTCTGTGATTTTCAAAACAGGGGCATTATTAAATAACTTCTTCAGTTGTTGGAAGCTATCTTTGCACTTTGGTGACCACACAAACTTCTTCCCTTTCCTTTGTAATGAATTAATAGGATTAACAATATTGGAGAATCCCCTGATGAACCTTCTATAATATCCATCCAATCCCATGAAGGATCTCACTTCTTTCACATTTCTAGGGACAAGCCAATCCATGATTTCCTTGATCTTTATAGGGTCTACTGCAACTCCTTCAACTAAGATTACATGGCCTAGATACTAAATTTATTTTTTAAAGAAATCACACTTGCTTAACTTAGCATACAACTAATGTTCTCTTAATACCTGTAACACCATTATGAGGTGTTCTTCATGCTCCTTTTGGTTCATGGAATACAACAAAAGTTTGTCCACAAATACTAAGAAAAACTTGTCTAAATACTTGTTGATCACATTATTCATCAAACACATGAGTGTAGCTAATGCATTTTTAAGCCAAAATGGCACCACAAAAAACTTGTAATGTTGATACCTTGTCCTAAAGGTTGTCTTTTGGATGTCCTCATTTTTAATCCCGACTTGGTGATATCCCGAAATTAAATCTATATTTGAGAAAATTGTAGTCCCTTCGAGATGATAAAAGAGATTGTCTATTCTAGGAAAAGGGTATTCATTCTTGATGGTCATCTTGTTCAACTGTCTAGAATCTATGCATAACCTCAAGGTACAATCTTTCTTCTTCACAAATAGGGTTGGTGCTCCCCACAGAGACACACTCAGCCTGATGTAGCCCTTGTCCAACATTTTTTTCAACTGCATGTTCATTTCCACCAACTCTGGTGTGCTCATCCTATAAGAAACTCTTGATGTTGGTACTGCTCCAAGAATGAGATCGATTAAAAATTTGAGATCTCTTTTTGGAGGTAATCTAGACACTTCCTCAAGAAACACATCTTTGAACTCCCTTAACATTGGGTGATCTTTAGCTCTCAACTCCTTTCCTTCAACTGAGTTTAATACTTGTATAGAATACAAGGAACACCCTTTCATGCTAAAATTCTTAAGCTGCAACATTGATAGTTGTCTCAAAGAGACCTTCTTTTGAATGCCTTGCAAATTTCTAGTGTTTCCTTTCTCATTTTCACATTCTAGAATTTTCTCATAACTTTTTAATTTTTCTTTATGGGCATATCACCAATACATTCCCAATAGTACTTCATAAGAACCAAGGGGTAGGATATTCAAAACTACTTGGGTATGAAATCCATCCATCCCAATTGGATAAGCTTCAACTACCTCTGCCACTTTCCTCTTTGTTCCAGTGGATAACTGAACTAACCACACTTTGGTGTGATTCTTTCTTTGTAATTAACATGCCTCAACCACTCAAGGTGAAATATAACTAAGACTAGATCCTGGGTCAATTAAAACAAATATTGGTCGTTCAGTAGTAATACATTCCAATTCCACCACAGAGGCTTAGTGGTATTTCTGTCAATCTTCTAGAGTTACATAGATTATGGGAACACTCCTGGCTACATCATTGACTGTAGTTGCATCCTACATTTTATGCACTCTTTGATTTTCATAATGCATGTGGGGAAAATCCCTCAATGGATGTGGCTCTCCACATCCCCAACATTGCAAAGGTCCTTTCTTGGGATCCTCTGCTCTTTTCCTTTCCTAATCGGCTAGTTTATTCCTACTTTGAGATGGTAAATTTTGTTGATGCACACTCCTACTTGGATAACCCAACTGTGCATCATTTCCACAATTCTTGTGGGGAAAAGGATTGAATCCATTCTTCTAGAATCCACTTTTTTCCTTCCTTTTCCAATATTTGGAAGACTCATGCTTGCGCTTAGACTCATCGTAACAACATTTGGCCTTTCAAATGGTGTCCTCCAGTGTCTTGGGTTTTTCAAACTCAATTCGATCTTGGTAGGACTGTGGTAACCCACTCAAAAAACATTGGATTCTCACCCTCTCATCCTTAAGGTAAGGAACATACCTTAACAATTCCATAAATCTTTTTGCATACACATCCAAGGTAAGTTTTCCCAACTTAAGCTCATGGAATTTATTTATCTTGTCATCATAATAATTTTCATACAAGTAAGCTTTGAGAAATTATTTTTCAATCTGTTTTCATGTCAATTTGATTTCCTTTATCCTTTTTATTTCCTTGAGGTCTTCCCACCAAATGTAAGCCCCTCCATTTAGGTTAAATACTGTAATCCATTCCTTGGTATTGTGAGAATAATTATGTACTCAAAAGTACTTTTTCAAGCCAAATAGCCATGCTTGGGCTTATTCTCCTTTCTTTATCTCTCCATCAAATTTTGGTGGCTTATCCTTCTTGAATTATTCCAATAGAAAACTCTGAGAAATCTTTCTCTTCATTTTATTAGAAATGTTGTATTTTGTGCCACTATTGGACTATCCTATAGAAATAGTCTTCTGACTAGAGGAATCTGTGGAAATGCCTCCACTCAATTCACCTCTCTTGGAACCTTGACTATCCCTTCTAGAATAACTCTTTCCCGCATCATTGTGGGCCAATCCTTGCTTCTAATCATCCGAAGGGGTTTTCAGCCTCTCCAATTGTTGTAATTCTACATTGCTAGGGACTTGTTGCAGATGTTTTTGAATTTCGGATAGGATCTGCAATAGGACTGCATTAAACTATGCTTATTCGACATGGGCTCTCATAAGCCTCTCATTGTCTTCCTTCAGACTTCTCACAATGGCCATTAAATATGCAGGGGTTTCTTTATCCCTCCAACCATCAGACTCTTTTTCTCTTAGGTGTGAGGTGTTGTCCATACTGAATTGCACCATTCACCTCTATGAATTTTTCAATTTTTCCTATGTGTTGAAATGATAATCATCATCATCATTTCATGTCAATATTTTGAAACATGCATTCCAGACAATATAAAATCCCTTTTTATGGTGACCCATTCAATCCTAGAGTTTGAACTCTTCTCTGATACCACTCTGTAACACACCCAACCTAGTAAGTATCTTTCTAAGGAATGGGGAATTAAAATTTCACTTCCCTTAATCATCTCAGACCTCTCTTTGATGACACTAACATCTTCTCCTCGTCAATATATTTCTAATGACTATGATTTCACTCAAAAATGAGCTTTGGATCGAAAGTTATGGCCTTCCAAAGTTCTTGGGTTTTCATAGTCAACATTTATCTCCCTTCCATGTGGCATCCATGTGTCACCTTATCACTCATGCCATCTCACGTGGCGACAACATGGCACGGATGTGGTACCCGCCTAAGTTGTCACTATGGAAATTTTGTCCACATAAGCCTATGGTCGTCGATGTTCGGTCCCTCTCTTAGTTCACTCGTCTTTTACCTTCGATGGATATGGCATCGAAGAATATTCCCTTTCAATACCATCCATTCAGTGTTCAAAAGGTTTAGGTAGTTTCACTACTATGACATAAGGGTAGCGAGGCATATTTTGTCCTCTATCTCCAACCTTCATTCTCTAATGGATGGCGTTGATGCACTTATGGTCTTCCCGACCAATGGTCGATATTTATTCGAGGGTCGAAGATTCTCTTATCTAGCTGGACCACACTCAACTCATCAACCAATTAATTATTGACATTCGATGTCCTAAGGAAAATCTAGTTTCCTTATTGGCATGCCACATCATTCATGACGTCAACAAATCATCTCTTAACTTAGGTGGGATCTTCGGCATATTGACGGCTACCGTCACATCTCACCCACTCATAGATATATAGTCTAGATCTTCCCTCCATTGGAGTCGAAATTCAAACACTTCGAAGGAATACTCCAATCCCTTTGGATTTTTACTCCAAACCCTTTGGAGTTATACTTCAAACTCTCAGATTCAACCCGAAAATAGTTAGCTCCAATCCAACTAGACTCGCACTCAATCCTATTGACCAATAGATTACTGACATGCGTCTTCATACTGACACTCCCAATCAACACCAGCTCTATATTCCCTTCAACTTGCTAAGTGGGACCCTTGATGATCAACGATTGAGGATTAATTCTCCCACCTCTAGATATATGGCCCACATTCCACTTTGGAGTCTCTCATTCAAAGATTTTTCCACAGAGCTTGAGGGTTCCCTCTGAAAGTCCTGCTCCGAACAATCCATTTCAAAGTCTCTCATTCACATCCTTTTCCACATATCTCAAGGGTTCCCTCCGAAAGTTCCACTCTGAACATCCCACCACGATTAGTGGTTTAGATCTCTTTAGATCTTGGTTGTCATTCTCTACTAGGTTAATACATTATTTTAAGGAGATATAAGAGTCTGTTTTGAGGACATATCCATTTCACGAGTTCTGCAGAACTTTGGTCTAGATTTTTCAAGGTTTCATAACTAATATATAGATTTTACAAGTTATTAAAACTTAAGAAGAAAAAGCTTGCATGATTTACAGATTATCCCTATAAGGATATGAAATTCGCAAGAACACAACAATCCACATTTAATCATTTTCACAAATTATAATATCATAAATAAAAAACATAATGAGACCCAACTTTCATGCATTCAAACCATGGATTATAAATGATTGAGTTTTCCTCTTTAAATCCATACATATACACATGCATACAAGTATTTCATCCATAAGCATTTTCATTATAGTCAAGCACATATATGGAAAGGAATTAACCAAATCTGACTGATTAAGAGAGGACTCCTTTCCTCCCAACCTTAGGCCTTGTTGTAGAGTCACTTTCTACAATATGCCACCCCTATCCCAAGCCATGATACCACCAAGGAAATTGAGTCAACAGGGTTCTCATTTTTTGATGATCCAGGAAGTTTACTTTCCTTCCTCCTCTGACAGTAAAAGTTTCCACCTCCCACTAAGCTTCGGGTCTCCACAGGTTTATCAGGTGGTTTCTCAATTGGGCTTCTTCTTCATAATGGATTCCCTTCTATGCTCAAAAAATCCTTGGAGACCTCCCCTTACCATTTCCATTTTTTGTTCAGTAAGCACCAACCTGCAGCCCACTACTGCTCGAGTTCAAGAATCTGGGTCTTCTCTATTCAAGGTGATCATCAACAACTTAGACAAGATTCTTCTTTTCCTCTAGAAATCTATTCTTTTCTTTGTCTTCCTCAATGAACACATTTGCACATGTTTTCTCCATTCTCTATTTCTCATCTCTGAGTCTTTCCTGTTTTGTTCTTTTTGTGTGATCCTACGTATACTATGTTGCGGGGTCTCTCCTGTGCCCTCCTGCACTGTATGTCATCTCTTGTGTATCATTTTTTCCTCCTCTAATATTTTTCTCTATCCCCTAAGGATATCTGTGATTTCCTAAAGATGTAACCTACAATATTCCATTCACATTCTAAAGGGGCCTTTATACGGTATCCCCCTATCAGTTGTTCAATCAGATCTTTTCTCTCTCCAAGGGTCAACTTCCTATATTCATTAACTTCTCAACCACCTATGCGACCTTATTTAATGGTCACGTGGTTTCATATATTCCTGGTATGGTGGTAGGTGTAGTTCTTTATGTTTGCAAGCATAAATTAGCTTGTTGTGCAAGATTTTTATTTTCTTTGTTGATGCATCTCATCTCCACTACACTCAATCATTCCATCAATCCCTCTTCTTCATCAATTTCCTTTGGTGTATCATGGCCAATAATATCAAGGTTGTTCCCTCTCATTCAATGGTTTGGTTTTTATATTAAATCAAAATATAATTACATTCCTTATAACATAAACATATGAAGTTTTTGCATAATTACAATCTTGGGGGAAAATAGGGTGTTACATGCACAATCTAATTGGGACTTTATATCAGGGAGTAGCCCTCACTATTTTGTTCCATTCAACTCCATCAACACAAGGTAATAATCAATAGAAAATTCAAGATTTTGATATGAGAGAGGATGAAATCCTCATGTACTGGGGCATAGTTTATGTGCCTAATTATCAAGAGTAGAAAAACATGGTGCTGAGAGAGATGGATAATGTTCCTTGTGTTGGGCACCCAGGTTACCAGAAAACATTTGCAGATGTCAAGAGCCAATATTTTTGGCCAGGTATGAAGAAAGAGGTGGTTTATTATATAACCATATGTCTTGAATGTCAGAAGGTAAAGGATGAACACAGAAACCCATCTAGTTTGTTACAACCATTGCTCATTCTTGAGAGGAAACCAAAAGTGGCGATGATTTATTTTATCACCAAGCTACCCAAAAAACTGAATAATAATGACTCCATCATGGTGTTGGTGGATAATATCACTAAATTTGATCATCTTATACTAGTGAAGCTAACTCACAAGGTAGCTAACATTTCAGATATTTATATGAGGGAAATTTCTAGGCTTCATGGCATACCTAAGGTAATTGTTTATGACAGAGATCCCAAGTTTACATCAAAATTTTGGAAGGGATTATTCGAAGGATTTGGGACAAATATGAACTTTAGAACAACCTATCATTCAGAGTCAGAAGGGAAAACAAAGAGGGTCAATCAAGTGATTGAATATATGCTAAGGATGTATGTGATGGATAAACCATCAAAATGGGAAGATTGCCTACACTTAGTTGATTTTTATTATAACAATGGGTATCAAGCATCTTTGAAGATGATCCCATTTGAAGCATTATACAACATAAATTATAATACACCAATGAGGTGGGATAACCCAACAAACATAGTAGTGGTTGTGCCAGAATTACTCTGGGAAATGGATGAACAAATGGTGAAGATAAAGTAGAATTTAAAGGCTACTCAAGATAGGAAGAAAAATTATGTAGATAAAGACAAAAATCATAGAGTGTTTAAAGTGGGTGACCATGTGTTCTTAAAAGTAAAGGCTAAGTGAAGTTCCTTGAAGCTGAGGAACTATTCAAAAATAGCAACAAGATATTGTGTACCCTTTGAAATCATGGAGAGAATTGGTCATGTAACATACATGCTTGCACTACCTACATCCATGTGCATTCATAATGTATTCCATGTGTCTTTGCTTAAAAAGTATGTACCTAAATCTAATCATGTAACTGATTGGAAAGTGATTCAGGTGGCACACGAAGGAGACTTATGATTTCAATCGATGTGCATATTGGATCGAAAAGTCAAGCTGCTTCCAAATCGAGAAATAGGACTAGAAAATGTCCATTGGACCTGTTATGGTCCTGAAGATGCAACCTAGGAACATGAATATAACATGCAAAAAGAGTACCCAAATATTTTTGAATATTTTTGAAGATATTTTATTCTACATGTATATATAATTCCCTGAGGATAGTACATAAATAAGAGGGAGGGGAATGTAATACCCCTAGGATAATCCCCAATTGTAAATATACACATAGAATGGTGAGCCATGATATTTTGAGACCAGAGAGCTTGATGATTCTAAGGCCGGAGAGCCTATATACAAAAATTCCAATGAGCATATCATTGTAATATGTAATCACACTTGTATTTTAATAAAATAAATCATTGTTGTAGATCAACCATACAAAAAGAGTATGGGGGGATTAAAATCCACTAAAAGGGAAAGGGGGATAAGATTCTAGGAGGAGGGACTAAGCCAAGGGGATTAATCCCAAGACAATATTATATTAATATTTCCTAAAGTCTAAGTTATGTGATATTTTATCCTAAGTTATTAGGATGGGGAACATATCACCAAGTAGGGACTATGTAGTTTCCATCATGACAAGTGTCAAGTTGGGAACACGCAATCATATTGTGGGAAATTGGTGTATTTTCCCATAATCCCATCATTTGATCACACTCTGCATTATTCACTCATCACTCTCATTATTCCTTGGAATATTAGTACACTCTCAACCATATAGGATTGGTATTGTACCTTGGGACATTGAAATTGATTGTAACCAATAGGCATGGTTAGTTTGAGGAGAAGAAGCATCTATTCAGGCCTACGTTCATTCCAAAGAAGTGGGTTTTCAGGCCCATGAGCATCCTCTCTGGGTGAGATAAATGTTGGGAATCAATTTCCCTATGCACTGGGAAATATCTATAGAGCTCTGAGACTTTCTATCTGACCTATTGTTGAATCCTTGGAAAGGAAGTGGGACAGTCAAAGGACTGGTCAACAAAGAAGGGATGCACTTGCTATGGCGGTACATTCAAAGGACTGATCAACAGAGAAGAGGTGCACTTCCTACGGTGGGACAGGTTGTGGGAAATGAGAGGTTGTAGGAAATGAGAGGTTGTAGGCTAGCTGCAGAAGTTGGCACCTTGACTTGAGATTTTTGTGTTGGTTATACCCTAGTCTGGCTTAGGAAGCCTTCCCTGGTTGAGTAACGAGTTTCTAGCCTCATCTTGGGGGTGACCTACTGCTGAGAGTTTATGAGCAACAAAGTTTATGGCTAGGAGGAAAGTTTAAGGTCTACATGAAGTTGGTGAATTAAACAAAAGATAAGTGTTATTTACCGATGTTTTTATGTTATTTAATGTGTGAATGCTTATTAAAATTATGTATGTTTATTATACTTGTTTATGCATGAATTGTATGTTTCTTGTATTGCATAATTGTTTCATATGCAAAGAATACTATTAATGAAATGGTATCAGAGATGAAAATTTTTGGTGTGGCATGGCCCAACTCAGGGTTGGGGATGCTACATTGTGGTATCATAGCTAAGAATAGAGGTAACAAGACTTATCTAGGTGGCCTAGAATGTGGTATTAAATCCTTCTTGGGAAGATTTTGTGATGGTATCGAAGGATTGTTTTAGTGATGGTACCGAGGTGGAGGTCATGGGTATGTTACAGATCTGCAACTGCCTACATTTTTCCAATATGAAATGTATTACTTGCATTTGATCTTTGAGCAAGTTGAACATCGTCCAATCATCTAAGTATACTTCCAGAATTTTGTGCATGAACTCTTTGAAATATGCGACAACAATCTTGGAGAAAACCACAGATGCATTCTTCAGACCAAATGGCATCATGATGTATGAAAATGATCCTGACTTTGTTGCAAACATTTTCTTGGCTCTATCTTCCTTTGCAATGCGCACCTAGTGGTACCCTAAAAATTCATCCATGAATGAATAATATTTGCACTCACCCACGTTCTCTAACACTTCATCTATAATAAATGGTGTAGGAAAGGGATCGTGTAAGCTTGCATCATTGAGGATTCATAAGTCCACACAAATCTGTAGATTACCCGTCTTCTTTTCTTACCCTACCATGGGGCTGATCCATTTAGATTCTTCCACCGGGAAAATGATTCATGCATATAGCATGCAATCTAGTTCTTTTCACACCTTTTCTTTATATTTTGGATTTAGACGATATGGTCACTTTTTTACCATTTTGGCATCTAGTTTAATATGGATTTTCATCTCCCCTAGGGATCTTGTGATACCCTTCATATCAGAAAAACTTCTCGGAAATAGGTCCTCATATTATTTCAACAAGTCCACCCACTTGTATGGATTTTCATCTCCCCTAGGGATCTTGTGATACCCTTCATATCAGAAAAACTTCTCGGAAATAGGTCCTCATATTATTTCAACAAGTCCACCCACTTGTGTCATTGTTTCCTGATCCCAGTAATCACTAATTATTTCCATCTTCGATGCCTCTTCCTTTCCTATAATGTGTTTCTTTATCTTTAACAGTTGTGTATAGTCTAGCACAATGCTACTGTAATTCTTCCCTTGAACTATGCACTCGGCCTCGGTTCCATTGATCTATAAGCTCTGAGAGTCCTATTCTTGTGTATCATTTCTATCTACCTTCTAGTAGTATACTGGATTATTTAACTTCACCATTAGCTTGTGATAGGAATACACTACCTTTCGCGCAGTCTCTCTATGTTGTTGATTGAATATAAAATTATTGATCTTCGACAACATATCTCTTTGTGCATGGACCTTTGACGTAAACGTAAATGTTGCATATAAATGATTACTTACTCTTTCCCAATCCTTGGTCTACCTTCTAGTCTCCTGCATGATGTACCAACTTTTGGGGACTATATCCATCACATGGACAAATCTATGGACCCATTGCACTTAAGGGATCTTCTTAGTTTTCTAGTGCCACTCAAATAACCAAATGTGATCCTAGGGATCCTCTATCCCCTTGTACCTTCTTACCAATTCAAAGTAAATCAATATATGGAACCTTACTTTGATGCACTCTATCACCTGCAGCCAATCCTATAGTTCTGCATGATGTGTTTTCCACTAGCGCATAGGTGTTCCCTTCACTATTGCATCCATGGTCTGAATCCTTCGAGCCTCAAGTAGACCATGCTCCATTTTTGTTATGATTTCATAAGCCGAGCCTATCCCATCAAACCTCGGTATGTCTCACAACTCCATACCAACCCAATGCACTGCTTTGATTATTCATGCACATCTTCTAGTTGACACTTCATATAGCTTATTTTTCCATCATGTCATCAAATCATCTGAATTTGTGTCATATAAACTCCTCCATCTCAACTCTCAATTGGCTATTGGGTTTACATAATCCTCCTTTCACCCTGTGATGTTGTATATATTCTCAATGATCTAGATTTGCACATCTTCATTCACTAGCTCATTGTATCTATCACCTTTAGTTGGATCTAGTAGAGAAATGACAGAAAAAGTTTTTTTCTCAAAGGACATCTTCCTTTACTTCAGATTCAATATGAAATTGTTATCAAATGACCAATCAATTCCAAGTAGATATCAATAGGGATATTAATCATCTATAATATTTATTACTTCAAAATCTTCTTCTTTTTTAACCCCATAAATGTTAACCTCGAACTTCTCCAGTCTACCAATAAGGTAGATCATGTATTAATTTTCTACCCTGAGTTGAATGGGGCACCACACTAGATTTTGTTTTCCCATCAATTCCCATGATTTTTTTCACAAAAATTTCACATTAGACCCAGGTCCAACATGATCCATTCCATCTCATATTTTCCTAATTAAACTGTCATTTTGAACTCTCTACTCGTGTGCTTCCTCCTGCTAGCATGAAATACATCCCTTTATGATAGTGGGGTAGAAATAGAAAATTAGTTCCAACCTTACCCCATGTGTCTCGTCAACATGTGAATAGGTCAATTTCTTGGTAATGATGGGATCACCCAACACCTTAATATAACAATGCAAGAACTCACATACTTGGTCCTTTGAGTTAGTCTATAGGTAAGTGTTTCGTCATGGTTCTTCAAGTTCCATGCATCACAAATTATCATGCATAGGTATCTCATCCATGCATCATAACTCTTCACACACAATTTCCTTGTCCATCGCCTTTTGCGCGTTGTGTAGGAGTTCATTTTTCTGTGAAACGTCAAACTTAGGAAGTGTCTACGTTGCTTTCCTGATTTTTCCCTCTAACTATTGTATTGAGAATTCTCCTCTCTATAGGTTAGTTCCTATGTGGATATTTTTAAAATAATAGGTGTGATCGTTTCACCATAGACAATATCACTATATTGTCACTCAACCATAGGCACAAAGGCCACCCCCGAGAATCTTAACCTTGAAAGAAAGAATAATTCTGGAAGCAATCACTAGAACCAATAGCCAACCAAGGTAGCGTACCTCTCTCCAAAGCTAGCGTACTAAGCAGAAAGTCCAAACCATATCCAAATACCAAGTCACCACTGCAACAACTACAACTCTCCACCAATCATGTGCACCACTGGTCCTTATGCAGTTGTGAGAGTGAGTGAGTGCAAACGAGCTCAATCACCCTCTATTTATAGTCCTCCAAGTGACCTAATTGGGTTGAATTCTTCTTCTGGAGGCTAATATCTTAATATAAGTTATTCTCTTGAGATGACTTGTCTTCTAAGGTTATTAACCAAATATTTAGGGATTATCTTGGTTCCTAGGATATTCTAGTATTGTCCAATATTACTTGTGGAGGTTAATACATCCTACAACTACCATAACATCAACACTCCATCCTATCTAGGGAGGTTTTACAGGAAATGGTCTTGAGAACAAATCGACCATTCTGTTAGAAAAACAGGACCGCAGAGCAATAAAATAAAACAAATGCA
>CBVK0100413133.1:0-20051 GCA_900067695.1 Picea abies | reverse complement strand
CTCAGACACTACTACTCGTGCAAAGAATATAACACATACCCAACAACATCTCAATTCTCCCAAATCTTGATCTTTGAAGTGGAGCTTAGCGATGCTAGATCCTTCCTCTATTCTCTCTCTCCATGTGACTGTTGGTTGTGACCTGGTGCCAATCAGAAAGGTGCTTCGCAACTTCGTGTGTCGAATATTTTCACTATGAGCCAACCCGACTCTTCTGACTTTCGATCTCCCAAAATTATGATCTAAGAGCCTAACGAGCACTAGCTCCATTCCTTTATCTTCATCAATGTGACCTCTCTCTATGACCTGGGTCCAATCCTCCGAGCGCTTCGGGACTTTGTGTTTTGCGAAGTTGAAAAGTAGTCCATATCCTTCTCCTCCCAAAGTTTGATCTTCAAACTCCCGATGTTAGATCAATGGTCCACAGCCTCCCGCAATCCAATGGTTTAGATCTCCCTTTCGTGAACTTGAGACTTCACGTTTTGCGAAGTCGAAGGACTACTCAATTCTCTTATCCCGATTCCCAATTCCTAAATTCCCGATCGGTGAATCCTTATAGGCGCTAGCTCCTCTCCTCTAGACCCTTTGACTGTAATGATGGGATATTACTAGGGCCCAAACTATAGAGCACTTCGAGACTTTGTGATTCATGAATTCGAAATATTTCCCACCTCTAATATTTTGATTCCCAAAACTCCGCTTACGTTAGATCGACTGCCCATGACCTTTCTCGATCCAACGGCTCATATCAACTCATGAGTTTGGACCTCGCGAGTTCTCACAACTCTTCCCTTTGAATTTCCTGATTTGCGAGTCAGGGAAATGTTTATCTCTCGCCATTTTTCCTTCCCAAGACAAACGGCTATGATTGACTCCACTCTTCCCCTTGCAAATATTCCAAAGTTTGATTCTTTGAACTCCCGGATCTGTTGCCACCTGTCAACCTTGACGATGGACGGTTCCGATGACTTCAGAATTTGTCTCGTGCACTTTCCTTGGGATCTAACGGTTGTTGGTCCACGCACTAAAATCTAACGACTGAGATCTTATCTCGCAAATCAGAAGTTCGTGTTTCACGACTTTGGAAAACATCTTCCTCCATGCTCCAGACTCCCGATTTCTGATTTCCTGATTTCTGGATCCAACGGCTGTTGGTCCTCGCATTCAGATCCAATGGTTGGGGTCTAATCTCCTCCTCTGCTTCCTCCTCCTGTCTGGACTTTGATCCGACGGCCACTGTCTCTCCTCCTCCTAAGCTTATGATTTCATCGTTGTTGTTCTTTCCATCAATGACAAACACACTCTTCTTGTAAGCATGCCAACGTATGTATATATTTTATTGTAAACAATGTATGATATGAATGAATATAGAATATGTTGGTTTTCCTGCTTTGCGTTTCCAAGGGAAAAATCTTCGTGTAATGTGTGTATTTGTGATTGTCTCTTTTCTATTCTTTTATTGAAAATATGTTTGCAGTAAAATATTGTACAAGGTTAAAATCTACACTATCAAACTCAACTCAACTCAATCCCACCTTTCTCAAGGGATATTATTCAAAAATAAATATGATGGAGTTGTCCTAAGATGTTTGGAAAATGATGATGTTGATAAAGTCCTATCTAAGCTTCATGATGGTCCAGTTGGAGGAAATTTTGGGGGAGACACTACAACACAAAAAATCCATAGAGCAGGTTATTATTGGTCTACCTTATTTAAGGATTCACACATGTATGCAAGAAGGTGTCAAGAATGCCAAAAGCTAGTTGGAAGAGAAAAGAAGCCTACTTACCCTCTGTAACTAGTTTCGATTGAATGCCCATTTCAAGAATGGGGTTTATATGTGATTGGGGAAATTAATCGGAAGTCTTCTAAGTTA
The DNA here is from genome assembly GCA_900067695.1 of Picea abies. NCBI lineage: Eukaryota > Viridiplantae > Streptophyta > Pinopsida > Pinales > Pinaceae > Picea > Picea abies. The sequence goes on along the minus strand of CBVK0100413133.1, from coordinate 18,174 downwards.
CACAAATACATCCTCACTGTAATGGACTATTTGACCAGATTGACTGAAGCAATACTTCTGAAGACTGTCAATGAAAATCAGGTGACAACTTTCCTTGAATCGCATATTCTAACCAAGTTTGATGTTCTACAACCTGTAGCATTTTACAATTCCAAATACTTATGTTCTTTCAAATTTATTGAATATGCACTTGAAAATAATATTAAGGTTAAATATTCAGGTGATTATTGTCCTCAGGGTAATCGGCTAGCTGAATCAACAAACAAAAACATGATAAAAATCTTTAAAAGGACCATCATAGAACACCAAAGGAATTGGCAGCTATCCCTACCTAATACCCTGTGGGCCGACTGAGTAACACCCAAGGCTTCTTTATGAAACCCTCATTTCTTCCTAGTGTATGGAAAGGAAGTTATTTTACCTACTCATACTTTCTTACCTTGCCTGCAACTAGCTCAATCTTTCCAATACAAAGAATTCCTAGTTACACAATAGAGGTTGAATATTCTCCTTAAACTAGAAGAAGAAAGACAAAAAGGAGCTAATCTAGAGATGGTTTGAAAATGAATCAATGGGTAATAAATATTTTCATGAAGGTGATTTTGTCCTTAAGTGGGATAAGGCTAATGAAATGAAAGGAAAACATACAAAATTCTAGAAATTATGGTTGAGCCCATACTAAATCCATGAAAAAATTGGGTCAAGAACTTTTAGACTTAATACATTGGAGGGATACATGGAGGAGATCCCTGTCAATGGACAAATTTTTAAAAGGTACTTCTCCTAATCACCTTTGGTGATGTAGTATTGTACATATTAGGTTTCTTTAATCCGTTCCTTTTCCTTTTTTATTTTTGCAAATCCTTTTAGAATAGAAATTTTACTCTTGTCTTTTGCTTTTTGAATTTGTTTATTCATTGCTTTCATAATAAAGCTTATGTTGACCATTCTCCACCACTAATGCACAAATTCTAACCTGGGTTGAGATTGTGTAATAGAAGTAAATGATTAGTTCATGTATGAGTAAATTTTCAAGTATCCAGAAGTGAGAAAGCTACCTTGCAATATTATTTGAAAACATCAAAACACATTCGGTGGTCAGGCTAGATGGGAATGAGTTGTTCATCTATGTTTTCAAGAGAACCCCATATTATGAATTAAACAACTACAAATGTCTCAATTTTCCAACTATCTATATATGTGTGATCACTCTCCCACTAATCTCATTGGTTTCAAAAGGAAAAGGGAAGGTAGCAGCCACCAATGTCCTCTAAACAATATTTGTGAGACTTCTCCCTAACTACATGGATGTAAAATGATTACCAAGATCTTCTCAGAGGTAGACCCGTGATAGTAACATATTGGTTGAGGCTATCATATCAAAGAAACTCTTGTATCACCCCACTTCCTAAACACCCATGTTGCAAAATCACTATGTGTGTGTGTGTAAGGGACTAAGGCTAGCATATCAAATCAACTCATGTATCACCCTACTTCCTAAACGCCCATGTTGCAAAATCACTATATATATATATATATATATATATATATAAGGGTGAAATTAAAACCATAACAACAAGGAAATTGAAAGCACTGAGATTGTGTGGGAAGTACAAGTAAACTCATCGGGGCTATGGACACTTGTTGGCAAGTTGGCAATGAGGATATGCTTGTATGATATCGAGGCAACTTCATCAGGGATGTGGACACTCGTTGGTAGTGAAGCAATGCTAGGAAAAAGAGACGAGGAACACACATCCACCTATAACCAACCAAGATTACCCCTCTCTGTCATCTTAATCTCCTAATATTTATAAATAAGAATTAATTGAATCCCATCCCTTATTGTCTCTCATAAATTATTCAAAGGATCATCTAGGATATATCACTTTCTCATCTTTCAATAAAATCTAATGATGTGGGATCCATGATACAAAGAAACCTGTAAGCTCTTCAGAACATAAATGGATCTAAATACATAATCTATAGGTACATCTATATTAGAGATAATTGGTTCTTCCTAAAAAGTTGCCATTTGTTGTGCCCCACACAACTACCCACTAAAATTCTCTAACTTAGAGGATTTCAGTGGGTACCTACCTATCAAAATTTAAGCAAGGAATTTGCCACTACTAACTTGACTAGATATTGATACACGAAACTACTATTCTATATACATTCTCAGGAGGGTAATATAAGATGGTTTAGTTGGTATAAATTTCTTCAAACTTCATTAATCATCTGCTCCCCCTCCATCCTCTAATTGAACCGTAATCCCCTTTTCGAAAAAATCCCTCTATGATTATGCATACACTCTCTAGCCATGTGACCATTTCCCAAGGGTTGTCGGGTCATCCTCATCAGAATTTTCCCTATTGGGCTATCCGTATCAGAAATATTTTCATCTAGCAAGTATGTTTTCTCCCAACCACTTCTCTCTGATTCCTTTTCCGATACATCGTCTATCTATATTATCACGAGGCTTTTTACCTCATGATTACATGTCAAACGATGATTATCCTACATGAATTTCATGAAACAATTACAACAAAGTATATAATGGTGGGTCCCTCACCAGATTGTGTATTCTATTTAATAAGTCATAGACCCTTTTGCTACAAATTATACACTTTATGTATCCCTTCTTTCATTAAATCACACTTTTCGAGGAATACATATTTATCATTAGAACATGCAATGATATTTTACCTTTGCATCCTCCAACGACTCCTTCCCAATGAGTCGGTTCCAACAGTATGGTCAGGAGGTCCCCCCATCGAAACAAATATTAAGCATAACCTTTTCATATTTTGATGCCTCTTTTATGATAGACCCTTCCAACATTATTGTCAAAACACATATTTCAAGGTTACTTCTTTAACACATATTCCTCCTATCTGACGACTCATTTCAATGGGTAAAATTGAATATTATAAATCAAAGTGTTAAATAATAAAGGTTACACATGTTAATACATGAGAAAAAACGTCACCTCCATTCTTTTGGTATGCTTCCCAAGGTAGAATGAAATATTCCTAGAGGAATCATCATCAGAAGACCTTAAGACCTTCAAATGCTTTGATAGAATACTTCTGATGACCACTTCCAATGACTGCATTTTCGGAAGGATTGTTTGCACCAACACCCAATCCCATCTCTTTGATGACATTCTTACAATAACACATGAAAATATCCCCCGAAATAATTAATGGTGATGTACAAATCTTCCCCAACATGAGTTGTAACCCATTAAACATTAATTACATAGGGTTTGGGGAGAAAAGGTAAATCATAAAACTGTGTTTAACCCTAATTAGTATATTGTTTGCCTCTGAAAAATTTGTAAGAAGTGTATGTGTTCATACTGTGGCAACAGGTGAACTCAAAATACCTCAAAAATCCCAGAGTGATCGGTATGTGTATTGTATGATTTGAATTATATGCTATTGGTGATTAATTGCATGGTAAACTGACTTTAATTTTATGTGTAACAGTAACCTAAAGAAAATGAAATGTCTCGTGCACAAACCAGGAAGGAAAAGAATCAACGGGCTACCGTACCTACCCATGTTAATAGTATAGACTTGGTTTTGATCATAGACATGAGTTTCATCAATTAGAGAGAACATTGTCTAAGGTACGATGAAATTTACTACATCTTCCACACTAGTGAAGACTTCTCACTTGAAGATCAAGAAATTAAAGCATACCACAATATTAGAAAGAGCAGCACCATACTATAGAAAATTTCCCTATCTTGTTCTAATACAATGACATTGTTGTTATAATTGGTATCTTGAAGGTACTTTTCCATTGGCGATGCCCAGCATGCGAAAGTGACCGAGCACACTTTCTCCCTAATGACTTTATAATAAGTTTTTATAAAGTGTTTCTATAAAGTTGGGTCTTTTTATTTTTCAGTGTAAAAGTGACTTTATGATGTTATGGGTCACTTTAGTGACTTAAGTGACCTCAACGAATGATTAAGTTGTGACCATTGATCTCATGAGGGAAAGATATAATCTTGACCGCCAATCTCATTGGAAGACCAAGGGTTAGGGTAGTTACACTTTCAAATTAGTTAAAGGCATCTCATGAGGGAGAGGAGGGGCACATTTTTTAGGAGAGTGAAAGGAAGTTGAAGAGGCACAAATTTCTAGAGGATTTCTTGCTTGGAGGAAATATTTACATCAAAGGGGGTTTGTCACGCATCCATAGGAGAGGGATTGGCACATAACCCAACATTTGAATCATTTATTACATTTCATACAACATCTATAGAAGAGATCGTACAACTGAATTTGTTTTCCATACAGCAAAGAGGAGGCACAAAAATAAAGGTTGTTAGTTTACAGTAGGTTGGCACGATTTTCTATGCAATTTTGATGAGTTTTTCTATTATGTACCACAATATTTCTCTTGACACAAGTTTCTAGGCATTTATGTGGTTGTAAGTGGAAGTTTTTTGGATTTTTTGGGTCGTACAGGTCGTATAGTCAAGGAAATATTCCCTAGATACAGTCTGGCACTGTTGTTATAGAGGAATGACTTGCTGAAGTGAGAGATAGTTTGTGTTTTTATGTTGATGCTATTTGCTTTTGTAAAAAATCTGATTTTTCCTAGAGTTGAATAAAGAGATTTCTCTCCTTAAATATGTCTTTACTTTCCTGTGTATTCTTCAAGTGGTATTGCTCATTTTTTTGTGTCAAATGAGGTTTACAGTATGTTATTAAAGATTTATTTATGTTGTCATTTTTATTTCAGAACTTATCTGTTATTGTTTCTGCTCATAAAGTACATTTGGGTGGCTATTGAAGCTTTGAAGGAGACTAAAATCTAATTTAGATTAAGTGTTATTCTGAAATAATATATATATTTCTACATGGTATCAGATCATGTGCTCTAAATTTCAGTGGACAGTTTGGCACTTGGGACAACAAGTGATTTGTTGGGATATTTGTTTGAAGAAGGGGAAAGAGGGTTCTTTGTCAGGTGGACAAAGATGAATTACAACATAAGGTATGAATATAGATTGGAGGGGATCTCTAACTACCTGCAGTGGAAGGTGAGAATCACAAGTTTTTTTAAGGAGAATGAGTTGTGTTCGTTTGTGGACAATGTTGTTCCAACGTTTATACTCAAGGCTGGAGAGTACAAAGTCTAGGCATTCGAAAGAGGGTTTGTGATATAAAGAGAGGAGAAGACAACCCTTTAAAAGGAAAAGGAGCTAAGGTTCATTTCTGATTTTTCTTTGTCTAGCTTCCAATTTCTCTTGAACACTGATGTCATGCTCAATGGTCGCCCATGAATGTTCAAGTTCAACCCGGGTGGTGGCAGTTTTTAAGATAATAATGAAAAGGTTTAAGGTGATACTGGTCTGATCTATGATACCGGGTTCAATGTTGGATTGTCTCATAACTGGTACAGTCATGGAGGAGGAAATTTTTAAGGATTGGTTGCTTCTTTTTAGATTGTATGAGAAAAAATTCATGAATCTTGAATTAATAGTGTAGCAACATCAAAGGTTGTTTCCCGTATCTGAGTTAAAATGAAAACCATGCATGGAATGAAAGAAAACATAAAGTTGTGGAACAATGTGAGGCTTCGATCAAGGAAAAACTTTAATGAAGCATCAGATATAATATTCTAAGTCATTCACAGTTCTTGTAATTGTTGATAGACGATACAGAGGAAAAATTGTGAACGATCAGATCACTAAAAAAATTCAATCACCACAGTAGAAGTTGTACTAAATTGCAGCTACGCTTTCATCAAAGATACATGAGAAATGAAGTTAACTATGAAATAACAGAGGAGCACATAACTCAAACTTGACGGGGTCTGGAATCTCTGACTTGCATTTGTATTAATTTTGGCAAAAATGAAGAACTTTTCTGCTACAATCGACCAAAAAAAAGCCTGTTAATATCACTTTCAAAATTGTATTTATACATGAAAAACATCAACCCTAGATGGTTGGTAGTCTCCTAATCTCCTCCGTGCTAACGGTTACATAATATAGAATTTGAACTGTTTTTCTCGGTTACTTTTGCCTTTCTAACAATTGGGAAAAAATGAGCATACATGCGTTATTTCATCATTTCTTTGAAGCACTTCCTTCACTCGGTCCCAAACACACGACACACTTGTCCACAAACTGCATCAAAATTCTGGAAGGCTCTGACGTATTCTTTTCTTCAAACACATATAACTTCCTCTGAATTTGGGGCAGCTCATCTTCAATCTTTCCCTTGCCAAATTTTGTCGACTACAACTGTAGATTCGGCTTTATTAACCACTTATCTATTTGGGTGACGTCGAGCTGTTTCAATTGTGAAATCTTGAGCTGGACTTCATTCCAACTCTCCTTGATATGCATTTGATGCCTTAAAACATTTCTTTGTCCTAATATCCCAGGACAATCGCCTTTATCGATGCCCAGTGTTTTTGTATCTAGATGATCAAATACTTCTTCACATTATCTCTTAACTTCTCTTGCCATTTTCCTGCTTTTGGCAATATTAGTCTCCCATGTCTTTAACATGATGTCTCCCCTGATCTTTTCATCTACAATCAGCTTTCAGATTGTTGGTACTTCCTCTCTAGTCGAAAACACCATTGCCTTTTGAAAAGAAGCACGAGCTGATGTGGCCTCTTTTTCCTTTAAAACAATGCTATCTAGTGAGTGGCTTATTTCCAGGAAGTAGTTTTGGACGATTTCTATTTTGGAAAGCATGTCATGTTGTTCTACTTGTAATTTCTCATGCACCTCTAGTACTTCGTCTTGAAATGTTGTTATATTGACAACTTGTCCTTCAATAGACTTCAACTCGGCCTATATTTGTCTTACTAACTCTTCATGTCAAATAACCTGTACCTGACTCACTTGCATATGTTTGTTCGCTTCATCCAAACTAGACTTAACCAATTTCATTTCCTATTTGTCCACAGTTTGGGTGTGTTCAACCCTTTGATTCACCTCCTCTCAAATATTATTTTTTGTGTGCTTTACTTGGTCCTGCAACTGATATATCATTTGATTTTTTTGTTTCAGCCCTTTTCTTAGGGAGTCAACTGAGAATAAACTAGTAGTTGCCAAAGCTCCCATAGAGCCTGCTACTTATGTGGCGAAGTCTTCCTCTTCTAGGTTTTGCCCATCTACGAGAACTATGTGTTTCTTCACCATTGTGCCTTCTCTTAGATGCATTTCCTGCTTTAATACTACCTTCCTCTTCTTACTGAAAAAGTAGTCAAAAGGGGGTATCTCTTCTCTAGAGATAGGGGTAAGGTCACTTGCATACATGGCTTATAGATGGGGGATCCCAAAGGTTAACTGTATAGGAGTTAATGATGCAATAGGGCTACCCAATTCTGAACATTGAGTTTCTCCTGTTGTTTTGGGGATATCAACAGGAATAGTTGATTATGATGAAAGCGGAATCATTTGACTTGACTTTGAGGGAGTCTCGGATTTAGAACTTGTTTTAGACCCTGTATTCTTTGATTGTGAAGATTCTGCTTTTTGTGAGGACACTTCAGTCTTCTTTAGATTTTCTTTTGTAGTCTCTTTATCATGAGCCTCTAGTCCGAAACTTGGGGGAACACTTCCTTGAGCTGGAAGAGGGGTTGTTGACTCTTCTTGTAATATCTTTGGCAAACCGCTTGGTCGGTGCTTCTAGAAAGTCAGAAAGTTGGTTTGTAGTTCGGGTGATAATGCCAGAACTATTCCTAATACTTCTTCATAGTTCATGGCTCCCTTGAACGTGTCATCGCAGGGAGAAACCTCATGTTCGTACATTTTCATGTTGCAGTGGGTAAGGTAATTTCCTACAATTTGATAAGGTTCATGTTTTCTAAGTTCAAGGTATACTAATTTGATATCATCCAGTGCTACAGCTTCTACCTTGGCATGACCCAAGTTAAGTAATGAATACTTCCCAATCTGTACAGGAAAAACTGGCCAGAACTTCTTCTGAGTCGCTTTCAATTATGTGTCAATGCCACCAGTTACATTTTGGTAGGCCACCTCCCTGCACACCAGTCTGTCGGGAAGGAACTTCGACAGTGCGTGAGGAGGAATCAAGCACACAAAAACCCTAACATAGGAAAAAACCTCTTCTATAAACCAATATGTAATCACCTTGAGGTTTTCCACAATTGACTCTGAAATATGCGGGGGTGCATAACCATACAAAACTTGGTGCAAAGGTATCACCACGTAGTGACAGATTTCATAAAAGAAGTCTTTAACATTCCCTTCCCATAGTTTAGAATGAAAAACATGAATGGGCTCTGTGCAGGTTGGGTTCCAGCTCCATTTCATCAAAGGGAATGGATACATATAACAAACCACATCCATAATATAGGCAGACATGTAAAAATATGCAGGTCGTCCTTTCGATTTTGTTGTTTGGTACTCTGCAACCTCACTAGCTAGATTATCTAATAAAATTTTACCCTAGTTGAAATTGTAACCCTCGGCTACTTCGTATAGAAGTGGTACCCAGTCTACAGGGAAATGGGTAGGGATTTTCCACTCGAAGAGTCTACACAGCATCAGGGCTATATACACCATGTACTCATTCAACGAAGTTGTGGCATAACTGCCATGGGTATCAGCTCTAAATTTTGTTGGAATTCCCCACCAGTCTCTGATTATATTTGGATATGTTTGATCGAATTTTGTACACTCCTTTCTTTGAAATTCCGCTATGAATTCAGCATTATAAATGTATTTAGAAGTAGGGGGCAGTTTTTACATTACCTGGATGTGCTCGGGTCTGAACGAGCCGACGATGACCCCTTGGCTGTTTTGAATGCTCCTTGTCAGAACATCGGTTTTCTCTAAAGCCCAGCATACCATGTCATTATATGGCATGAGTCTCAGTCATGTGGCTATTTTATGCAGCTCAAAATCTGCTATGTCTCTAAGCTTATTTTCAGTCCTTTCATTTCCGAAATCGTCGGGGCAATTTCTAATCTCATAGTCCAAACTCTCAAAAATCTGCCTCCAAGATTTGATCGAATCCACAGCATGTGGCATAGTGTCTGATACCACATCTCCATCCGGATTTGAGCTTCCAGCTGCTTCTTCACTCTTCTTAGGTGCTTTTATGGGTGTCATGGTGTTCGTGCTAAATGAAAACCTGTTGCAGAGAAGAAATGCGTGAGTTCTTCTGGATATAACTCGCTCCTAGTCTAAAAGTGAGAATGAAATTCGAAATAACCGACCTTTATTTACCTTTAACTTGTCTTAAATTTATCGTACCAAAAAAATTAAATTCTTTAATGGAGATGGTACGCATGGAGATGTGCACTCTATGTTCAAAATCTATTCATTAATCTATTATAAAGACTACCACATATCGGTGATTCAAAACTGGGATTTCGAAAGGAAAGTCATTGAAAACTCTCGAATAGCGAAACACAAAAAGCCATTTAATTATCATTAATCCCTCTTTAAAGTTAAGTTAATTTGTGTTTAAGCGCTTAATTCTTTCGGGATTTCATGTTTCGGAGTTTCGAACATCGTGTCCCCAAGAGGCATAACACAAGAAATCCCGAATTGTGAAATCATGATGGAGTTTATTATCGTTAAACCTTCTTATTTCTTAATAAACCTAGAATTAGCTTTTTAAGAGTTTCGTGGCTTTGGGGATCGGGGTTTTAAAGAGACTCAAGGTCAACTCTTGATTTCCTGCATTACAATTGATTATCGATCCGTAAAAAGTTTAAAACTTAATTAATCATGATTAACAGGTACTTCGTGATCAGCGCGTTGGGACTTTAAAAGTTGTTTGAATTTAGATTACAGAAAAAGAACATGTAGGAGGCTTGGAAATCCATTAATGTTTTTAATTGTTACTTTTAAGATCGGTTAAATTCCTTTTAAACCATCACTTCTTCTGGACTCCGACATCAGGACTTAGGATTTGTTGTTAAAAAACATACTTTGTGAATGGTCAAACTCCGAAAACCAACAGTTCTGAAAGACCTTTTGACTTCCTTTTGAACTAAGGGTGGCTCCATAATCAGGAAAAAGGAGGTTTGGATTTAGAGAAGAAAAAATAAACTTTGTTTCAACAGACACCATCATTCCAGTGCCTGTGTCATATCCCATAGATTTGGATGTTCATGAAGTGAAGGAAGCCAAGACTTAGGGAATAATTTTGAGTGAAGTCAGAGACCACCTTATTCCATATTTGGATGAGAAGAAGACAACCAAGGACATGTGGGATGCACTGAAGGGTTTATATGAGGCAAAGAATGAGATCCGGAAAATGGCTCTTTAGGACAAGATCCATAGTACTAGGATGGTCAAGGGAGATAGTGTGGCCTCCTACCTCACTCAAGTTGCACAGGTGAAGGATGAGTTGGCATCTATCGAAGAAGTTATTCTAGACTCAGATTTGGTGCGTATATCCCTCAAACGCTTCACTAAGGAGTGGGAGGTTTTCATGAAGTGCGTGGTGGGGAGAGAGAAGCTCCCTTAATGGAGAAAATTGTGGGATGAATTTACACAGGAATATATTTGGGAGGGGTATCAAGAGAATGCAGTGGATAGTGCAGAAGACAATAACATTTCTCTTGTGGGAAAAAGAAATGAGAAAAATAAGGACATGAGAAAGGTGAGATGCTTTCCATGTTATGATATTGGTGACTACACTAGTCATTTTCCAAATAAGAAGAAGAAGAAGTAGGAAACAGAGGTTCCAACATCAATAGAGATTGTTGAGTTTTCTAAGAAATATGAGAAGGAGTTTTCTCCATGAATGGTCCTGTGGGCAGTGGTTTTCTTATGTTCGAGGAAATTGAAGTGTGGTTCGTGGACAATGGAGCTTCTTGCAATATGACAAGAATGAGGTCAGTGTTCCTTAGTCTTTCAGAAACAAACTCAGACTGCGTTGTTGACAGTGGGGCCAGCTCACATCTTGCAGTAAAGGGGGTTGGAAGTGTTAGATTCCAACTAGAGTCAGGAGGTTTTCTAGAGGTTGCTAGGGTATTGTATATACCAGAGATGACAGTTAACTTACTCTCAGTGTCATCTCTAGAGGTTGATGGATTTCGAGTTTCATTCTATTATGGTTGGGTATTGTTATATCCAGAGGGAGCGAAACCAGACACAACAATCTTGCTTGGTGTCTGGTATAAGAGTTTGTACATGTTTTTTGGATGACTTGTGTTGGGGTCCAGTGGATTTCTGGATTCAGATTATGTGTCGAAGAGTGGGTAGGTTGCACGAGAGAGAGAGTTGATACCAGGGACTCGGTCCTCTTCCAGGACTCTCAGAGGACTCAACAGGCATGACTCGACATAGATGGATTCTCAAGAGAGAGTTAAGTCTCCTAGGAGCATTTCTTCAATTCATGGATCACCATAGGTAGCAGCAGAGGCTTCCAGTGTAGTGGGAGTAGTGGCTTCCTGTTCAGATGGATCATAGGCTTCTAGTACAAAGGGAGAAGCTATGGAAGCTGAATTGAAGACGGATTATGGTGGAGGTGCTATAAGTACCTCTCTCGCTAAGAGGAAGTGTTAGAATTGGTATCTCGGAGGTACTTCTGCATTGGTGGTGCCCATCATGTGGAAGTGACCGAGCACACTTTCTCCCTAGTTACTTTATAATATGTTTTTATAAAGTAACTTTCTAAAGTGTTTTTATAAGTTGGGTATTTTTAATTTTTAAGTGTAAAATTGACTTTATGATGTTATGGGTCACTTTAGTGACTTAAGTGACCTCAATGAATGATTAATTCGTGACCATTGATCTCATGAGGGAAAGATCTAATCTTGACCATCAATCTCATTGGAAGACCAAGGGTTAAGGTAGTTACACTTTCAAATTAGTTAAAGGCGGCTCATGAGGGAGAGGAGGGGTGCACTTTTGAGGAGATTGAAATGAATTTGAAGAGGTGTGACTTCCTAGAGGATTTCTTGCTTGGAGGAAAGAGATACAACAAAGGGGGTTTGGCATGCATCCCTAGGAGAGGTATTGGCATGCAACCTAAGGAGCATTTGCAACATTTATTTCAGTCCATACATCAACTACATAAGAGGTCGTGCAGTTGAGTTTTTTGGTCGTACAACAAAGAGGAGGCACATAAATCGAGGCTATTAGTTTAGGTAGCTTGGCATGATTTTTTATTCAATTTTTCTAAGGTTTTCTATTTTGTACTATATTGTTTCTCTTGGCACAAGTTTCTAGGAAGTTATGTGGTTGTAAGTGGATGTTTTTTGGTTGTTCTAGGTCGTACAAGTCATATAGTCAAGGAAATATGCCCTAGATACAGTCTGGCATTGTTGTTATAGAGGAATGACTTGCCGAAGTGAGAGATAGTCTGTGTTTTTATGTTGATGTTATTTTTTGTTGTGAAAACTCTAAGTTTCCCTACAGTTGAATAAAGAGATTTCTCTCCTTAACTATGTCTTTACTTTGTTGAGAAGGAATTTGAAACCCTATAGGAGATACGCTTATACACAATGTACTTAAAAGGGCATGATCCCCACAGTATAGTGTATGACCATATCAAATCAATCAAGTTGGCCCACCCAGTTATCCATGAAGTAAACTTTGTTGAATACCTCTTCAAAGGAGATTTATTTTTTAAAGAATTACTACAGAGGCTTCAAGATGATCCAACTAGAGAAAATCTTCAAAAAGAAGAAGATGAAGAAAGGTACACAGTAAACAAATAGTTTAAATTGCTACTAGAAAAGGAAAGAGAAAATTTGGAAGCAAAGGAAAGGAAAGAAGCACAGAAATCTAAAGGCGGAACAAATAAAGCCATGGAAGTGGAAGAGAGATTCCAACAAAAGAAGAAAGCAGAACTAGAAACAAATACAAGGGAGAAAGGAAGAAGAACACCAAGCAAGATGAGAAGAAGAAAAATGATGAAACTCTTAAGAAAGACGCTAAAGTAAAGAAAAATAACATTGAAAAGGAAGCCAAGGTAAAACAACATGTAGAGATGGAAAGGAAGAAAAGGGAGGAAGAAGAGGAAAAAATATTAGCTACTGAAGTTGAAGAGAGAATAAAAAAACAAGAGGAGGAAAAACAAAAGGCAAATGAATACGAGGCAAGGGAGAAAGCAGAGGAAGAAGTAGAACAGGAAAATAAGAAAAGGCGAGATGATTTAAATGGAGTTGCAACAAACCCCAATGCAAGTATAGTTAATATCCATGTTCAAGAATGCACTCCTCTAATGGCCATCCCAGTAAATTTTTCCTATACATCTCAGGTGCTAGAACTGTACAATGTCGTAGTGGTTGTTGGTGAGTATTATTACAGCAATAAGACTAGGGAAATTAAGATGATGCAAGAGCATCACTCCACCTCATCACGCACCAATTGATTAACACATGTGGTGCGCATTCAAGGATGGGAGAGGTGTTGCCCTCTCATTTTTCCTTCAAGAATCTAAGATGTGATCTAGACAATTAATGTCGACAGGCTGGAAGAGCCAAATTGTGCCTTCCCACAATCTGGAGATAAGGTCACCATTAAGTGGTTAATGGTAGGAGGGATCTGCATCCAATTTGGAGCAGATTTCCATCATTGTAATTTGCCTTGGCAGTCAAGCATTTTGAATGGTGATTTGACACCACTAGATTAGCTTGGAGGGATGCTCGTCGAGCCCCTCTTGTATAAACTCTTGTATTGTTGCCAGTAGAGTAGGCAGAAGAAAATGCATAGGATATAGGGAGAGTAACACAGAAGGTCGAGACTCAGTTGCAGTCTGGACTCAAACATTTATAATTTGACATTCCGCCATTAATAGAAAAATGATAGTTTTTCTTGTTATCAATTTATGCGTAATGGATATATTGTGATGAATGTCATTTGTATGCATTTGAGTTGTATATGTATGTTAGAAATCGTCTATAGGGATAGAATTATAACCTTATATCTATGAGTGTGTTGAATTAAGTCTGGTTCTCTAGCCAAAGTGTAAGGAGTGTGCGACAGAGGGTGGAAACTCTGTGAGCCGATGCAAGGAGTGTGTATCTGAACTCAGTGGAGTCAGAAGAGAAGCTGTCAGGAGGGCACACCAGGGTAATTCACAGATTCGGGAGGAAATTTAAAGGTGGTTAAGTACCTTGCAAGGTGTTGTGCTACTTATATGTCTAATATAATGCACTCATTAATTATTAATCCAAGATTCGTAATCAACAAAGTTACAAGACACCAGTAAGAAAAGTAATTCCTAATGTCACGAGTATAGAATCAAACTAGATTATGTATGCTGGAAACAAATCAAAATAGCAAACTACAATGCACTTTGGTTGTCTTTCACAGAGAGGCTATCTATTCCATTATGGCACATGCAAGTATGAGATGGAATCAATTGGATAGATCAACTCTGATGTCTGACCCATGAAATTAACTATGCAATCCACACTTTCTGAAAGGAAATCACACATCAATCAGCATAGCATGGGTAGTTCAATAGTCAATATGTTGGTTCTACTGTGGTTCAAAATGAACTTCACTAGTTCTTATCCAAGTAGTTTTGACTATTGTTTCCAACAGTTGTGATCACTCAAGAAAATCAAATTCATGAGACTAGAAACAGGGCATATGCAAAAACAGAGCAATTGAAGATCTCTAAACAATTATAGAATGGAAATCTTAATCTAAGTTCTACTGCTATCATCTAACAGAGTTAAAGATTTAGCTAATTCAATGTTTATACTACTGAAAACAAACACTAATGCTAATCTATGAAGAGGTTGACCTTTGTTGGGTGGTGGGCCCTTGCCGCTTCAACAGGTCAGCTACTAAAGTCTACAGGAAGCTTGCTTTTAACACACACATTACTCTCACTCACACTTCAAAACATAAAATCAAAACTCTCTTTTACAATTCAACTCATTCTTAATCATAGATAATCAAAATATGGAGATAAAATAACATTCCATTAATCTTCACTCAGGATATGTTCTGTACTATCATACGCTGCTTACATATTGATGATATGTTAACTCTCCTACTCTTCTACCATCCTTTCCATGGCTATTTAATAGTCTGAATTGTGAAACACAAGGAGTCTAAGTGATTTGCAAATCAATCAGTTGTTAAGTTTAATCATTCGGTTACATCTTCAGCTTCATCCTCATGACACGAAGTGCATGAGGATGAGGCAATCAACAAACTATTCTTATCATAGCAAATAGACGTCCACCAATTGACTTAGGCAAGATCTGGCAGTTAAATTAGTGCATTAGGCTCTTCCATATTAGTACCGGATCGAAACAGGTAGATGGTACAGGATCATGACAGAGCGTAAAAGGTGGTACCGGATCATAACAGAGCATGGTCGTTGGTACCGGATCATAACAGTGCGTGTTGTTGGTACCAGATCGCAACAGGTAAGATTTAGTACCGGATGCGTTTGGTACCGGATTCGGACAGCAGCAGTCTTGGTGCGCAGGTACCGGATCATGACAGAGCTGGTACAAGAACGCTAGACATCTAGAGGTCAAAGATTCACATATGAAAAATTGTGCATTAGTACATGAAATATTTAATTCCTTAACTCAATAAACCAAAAAAATGCATGAATTAACCATACTTTACCTTATGACCTTATTACTGGCAATTGGTAGTGTTCTTGTCATTCACTCAAGCTTTAGGTAGGCCAAAAAGGTATAGGTGAAGAGTATAATAGGGTAATGGGAATGTCAATCTCAGGTCTCAATATTCCCCCATGCCAAAATCATTGCATGTCCTCATGCAACTGAAAACAAAACCCAAAATTTTTCAAAACTTGAGACTGTGTTCTTTACTTTGGTGGATCAATGATGTTGATGGTTGAAGCCTCTTCTCTTAGCTCCCTTTTGATGACCCTAACGTATTGTAGGAGTCTTAATACCTTCTTGAGCTTGTTAGAGGTTTCTTCATGGTCATCTTGAATTTGTTGGTTGGTTGCTTTCAACTGCTCATTTTCCTTTTTGATATATCTGTCCAAGAGTTGATATTCCTTTACTTCCTGTTGGAGTTCCTGATTTTGTTTTTGTAATTCCTCAATCCTTTTCTTCATTTGTTCTTTTGTCAGGTTCTTTGTTGATTCTACCATTGTTGGTTGGGTGCACTCCCTCTCCTCAACTTCCTCCCTCATCCCACATAAAGTAATAGTGGCTTGCTCCTCAGTCAAACTAGGGATGTCATCTTGGATTGGTAAATCCTCAGAAGGGGAGGTAAGGTCGATTGGATCTTCTTATGTATGAGGACTAACTATTGTTTTTCCCTTCTTTTCCATGCTCCTCGTATTTCTTTTACAAGGAGGTACCGGATCAGGGATGCTCACCGGCTTCCTTTTCTTCTTCTCTAATTGTGAAATGGTGACAGGGGATTGTGCCACAAACTGTTTACTTTTAGTTTTTGAGCTATGCTTCCTTTTCTTCATCATTTTCTGATGGTCCTCTTTCTCAACTGCCACCGTTGAAGTCTCCTCTACTAATTTGCTTTTACCTTCGGAGATTTTAGAATTCTTGTTGACTATGGAAGAGGACCCTACCTTTTCATGTTGGCTCATTTCCCTAGATGATGGTGGAGTTGTCTTATCCTTCTTGCTCTTTTTCTCTTGGGGTTCCTTACTGATCAAAATCTGGACCAAGGGTCAAATTTTAGCTCAAAAATCAATGTTCTCAGAATTACCTCAAAATGAACGAGAGCGTAGTCATCATCGTTTTGAACCCAACGCAACTCGTTTCGTCACAAACGGACATCGGGAGCGAGAGATATCGCGATATGTTCGAATCGTCAAATAGGTAAAAAAAGGGACGCTGACTATGCAGTCCGTACAGGATGATGTGGCAAGGCCATACGATCGTACGCTGATGTGGTATGAGTTGATGTGGCAGTTGTTGATTGGCAGATGTGGTCGAATGGTGTTTCGACATGTGGCAGTATGTGGTTGGTGGTTTGGTGCCACGTGGCCCAGTCATGGGTTGCCACGTGGCACCCCTTTATTGGCTATTGGTCTATTGGTTTGTTAATCAAAATTTTATGGGTCCGTGGGGGTCGAACCCTAGACCTCCCCTTTTAGCGCCGGGCTTTGGTAGAGTGTGGGCTACCACTAGCCCACACGGTAGTCCTTGCTATGTATACGAGCTTTTATTTATTTAAGTTTATGTTGTGTAATATTTGGTGGGGGGTCAGGCCAGGGCTTAGCTCCGACCCGTGGTTCTACCATTCATACATATGATCATACTCGTTGTTAAATGGTGCGCACATGGGGTGTTTTAAATATAGCCCGTGGTTTTATTATATTTCATATGACCACCGTTGCAAAGAGAGCGTGAGAATGCACGCGGGGTTTCATGTGTTGTATGACCATTTGTTACACGGGAATGCGCATAGAATTTGATTTGGTTGAAATGGTTACAACGACCCGCCATTTGTCATTATTCTATTCATTTGGAAAACGGAGCCCTCTTTTGCATTAGCCCGAGGTCATATGGTGACCGCATGTATCCGAGAGCTTGGCGGTTAGGGGTTGGGCGCGCCCTAACTGTTCGACAGTTTAGCCTGTTTTTCAGTTACACTCAGTGTTGGGTTTAAGCACGTGTTTTGGAGCATGTTCTGGGTTCAACGTACATGAGGTGCGTTTTGGCGAACCAGAGACAGCAATCTTGAAGGAAGAGAATGGAAGGAGGCCTATCTTCTTCATTTTTTGGCCAAATGAGGTGCCTTAAAGCCCAACTAGGGGTTTTTGGACGTTCTGAATCCATTGGCACTAGTTCCAAAGCCATTTGAAGACTTCTTTTGCAGGTTTTTAACCATTGAAGTTTCAGGAAGCTCCAGGGAGCTTGAAGCCCTCATTGATTGAGGTCATGTTTTGGTGAGTCCAAGTTTATTTTCTGTGACTGAATAGTCATTTTTGGCTAATTGTTATGCTCTGAACACATTGGGATAGGTTTCAAAGGCTTTTGAGGACTTTTACAGGTGATTTTTCCAAAGATAAGCTCAATGAAGCTTATGGCCACATGTAGAAGAGGTCATGCCCGGATGAGCCATGATCCGTTTTCAAAGTTTTATTAGTCATTTTTGGGGTTTTTATGTGTTCTGATCCCAATGGTACAGTCTGTTTTTCCATTGGAGTTGAGCAGCATCTTGTAAAAGAAATTTTGACAAATTAATCCCAGAGAGCCAAGGCCATTGATGGAGGCTCAAGG
>CBVK0100413132.1:0-20052 GCA_900067695.1 Picea abies | reverse complement strand
TTTATTTTTTTATATATTTCAAAATAAATGGTGCTCTACAATGCAAGCGTCATTTACAAATGCATTTAATTTTTTATATCTCTTATCTCCTAATTTTATGTCTTCATATATTTTTATCTTTCACCATTCCATATGGAAAATGTATTTGAATTTCCAAATTTATTTTTCCACTTTCAACAAATTTGTAGTTTTTTATATACTTTCAAAAAATATATGTTTGCTATATACTTTCAAAAAATAGATGGTGCTATGCCTGCCAAGCGTCATTTGCTTTTGCTTCATGTTCTGTGATATACATGTTGCACACAACATTTCCATCGTATACATTTTGCACCAAACACTTCATTTCATTTACAATTCGACCCCATTTTCCACAATTTGCTTTCTAGCCTCATTGGTAGGGACTACGCTGCCACGCAACTTTGTTTATATATGACTCTTATTTAAAAAAAAAGACTAATTTATATAGTTTGAAATGATGTATTTTGTTTTAAAGAAGACTAATGTATATAGTTTGAAATGATGTACTTGGTGTTGGGGCAACTGAAGTGTCTAGTGGGTATATTCATTTTATCCTTATGCATGTGGTCTTATCACATGGGGATTTTTAATGAGTATCCATCCAAAAATATATTATAATAATCAATAATGAATTGACTAGATTTATACTTCTAGTAAATTTTTAAAAGTTTTATTAAAAAATAAACTATTTTATTTTTTATTTAAAAAAATTCAAATATGATATTTTTTACTTATTTAAATAATAGAAAGTGACAAAATTATCTTTGATATAGAGTTAAATATTTGTAAGAATCTACAAACTATTAAAAAAAAAACTAACTAAATATTATATGAGTACACATACGCTTTATATTCTGGTTGGTGGAAATTACAAAGTCATGTGGAGATTTATTATTCTTATACCCTCATAATGCCATTACATACCCTACATACTCTAACAACATTGTCTCTCTATCAATCATTGCAATTTTTATATATGTAAACGAAAAATATAATTAACCTAAGTCGAAATCATAAATTTAAATCATCACGATTTAAAAAAACGATTAATGTTTTGGACAAAATTAATATATGCTTACATATTATGAATATTTAGCATTGAAAGAGATATTTATTTTTTAAAGTTATCTAATAATGAAATTCCTCTCTTCTGGAAGGTGTTGAATGCTAATGAAAACCATAAAATTTGTTAAACATATATGACTTGTTACAAGACATGTAAAATGAAACATGATATAAATACTATCCTTTTACTACACAATTGTTTTTTAGCACATTAGTTCATATTACAAATTAGATTAACTTACTAGCTAAGGTTGATGCAGAATTTCTACTCTTTTATAGACATGCGTGTATATTTGTTTTGCAACTTTTAGGGAAAGAGTGGCTTAAATAAGAGCATGGAAAGGGTTGAACTTTTAAAATAGCAACAATTTAACTTAGATCTAGAGATAACAATTGTGTTTTCCCATCTATATATGTACTTCCCTATTTTTTTGTGTGTGAAATAGAAACACATTATTTGTAATTATATCATCATAGATAGACATAAAAATTGGAAGTAGAATATATGCATCTTGACCTTAATTTCTTTAATTTGTTAAATAAGACATTTTTCATGCTGGTGTTGTGAATCATAAATAAAATGATGAGATGAAACATGATTTCCTCAATTTTCCAATAACTAGGTTAGGCCACAGACTTGTGTATATTGTATTTCCACCAATATTGAAGTTGTAACTATCAAAACATTCCACTATGAACATAGGGATGCAATCCCCATTTACAAGCACATATTTTAGTTATTTAAACCATGAAACACCCTAGTATGTTCCCTCAAAATATTAGCTATTTCATTAATTAGAAATACCTCATAGAAAAAATATCCCTAGTCTAAGCCAAATCTAGCAAAGATTTTAGCTTCTAAACCCTACAAACATTCCACTACATTAGTAAAACAAAAACATAGAAAATAACTTTTGGAAAGCATTGAATATGAACATACTTTTGATTTAGTAGCTTTGATAGTGTAAAAAAAATTCCAAACACTCCACAAGTGAAAGTAATTTGTAATGAAACCTTGACCCAAGTAAAGTGATTTGATGTAGTGTTGGCCTTGGCTTTGATAAATGAACACATTAATGCATATGAATAATTTGATGTTGGAGTCAATTAATAATATTTCTACTATAGAAAAAACTCTATAATGATGTATATTCATTGATCAAATTATATAGACATCTACAAGGTGTTGTGGCCACAACCACGTTGATCAAATTATATAGACATCTACAAGGTGTTGTGGCCACAACCACCCCACTTTCCTTTTTCTTATATAAGCAAAAGGAAAGCCCTGCCCCACTGAATTTGAGCTCTAAATGCTAATCCACTATTTTTTTAATCCTACTCGATATTCTTGGTCCACCATGAGGGAGTTGGGGGTTTAAGATATTTATTGATGGTTTATCCTTAGGGATGTTTGTCACAATTGATAATCTCATTGATTTCTTACTTTCAGATGTTCTTTGTTATACTATCGATTTATGATTCTTCTTTGGCCTTTTTGTGGTGAGATTAAAAGGTTGTCTTTTGGACCTTTACACTAATTGGTTTTAATGGATTTGAATATATTCTTGATATTATTTTAATGAAAGGATTGATGCACCATATTATTCCTTGAATGTGTTTTCTTTTAAGGACTTCTTGACTTCTTATGCTTCGGTTTCAAATGTCATCCCATGCGATCGCTGAGAAATATATGGTTGGCTTGAATGAAGAACACATTGACATTTCAACATTCCCTTTGCATTGTACCCTAGAAGTTCATTTTTTTTATTTCCTCATTCTTTGACCATGCTTTTCTTTTAAGATATTTTTCATTTGATGGGTAAAATGACTATGAGAAGGAATATAAATTTTATAACATACTGGAAAGTATCTCATTCATTGTGTAACAAAGCATATTCTTTCTATGGTTGCAGGAACAAGGTTTCCAAGTCACTTTCTTATTGGATTCTTTTGTTGTTTCAAGTCTTCAAGAATATCATGCCTAAGAAGAATATCATGTGCATTTGGTCATATAAGACATGAAACGCGAGACATTTGATTCCAATAGATGAACATAACAAGTAAACTCACGAATGCCTTGAGAAACCCCATATTTCTCTCTCTAACCACTTCAATATTGTAATTCCTATGTGAATCCCCTTTATCTTGTTTTCTCTTGGCTAGGCTTCTCTCTAATTATGATATTGATACTTATTGACTCCAACATTAGGAATTGAGCCTTGTCTTTCTTGAATCCCAACCGAATTTAATTTTATGACCATATATATTAATTTATATCTTCACTTCCATTCCAAGGATTGAATGTTGTTGTATTTTTCTATTTCACCAGGAAATTGATCCATGGTTGGAACCTTCATCCTTATTGGGAACCTTGACCTTTGGAATTACCTTATTGGGCTCATCCCCTTTGAGGATATGCTTTACCATCTACTCAATTTTCTCCTCGAGATCCAAACCTTGTAAGTGTAACACCCATCTCCGTTATGATTAAGAAAAGCAAAGCACAAAAGGTTATTTATTTATTTATTTAAAGCACTCGGAAAATAATGTCTACACTTAAATTAAAGTGAAACATAACCAATGACATCATAAATAAATGCATCACATGCGACACATCATTGAAACAATAACAACACAAGACCCATGCATCATCATAAATCACAGTGCTAAATGATCCACACATAAACATAATAATGGCATAGTCCAACACATTACCATCAAATGATGCAACAATAATAAGGATAAGCCATGTCACTGAATATGAAATAGGAACCCTCCCAACCTATCCTGCATGGTTAGGTCCTCTAGGACACATAAGAAATTCTCAAGCCTAGGATCTAATTTATTTTGACCATTTAAGGTCTCAGGGATGGAAACTGTTCTGAGGAACAAGGAGTTGTCTAAATCCTACTAAAACCAATCAAGTTGACAATCAAATAGATCAATCAATCAATACTAAACATCAAGTAAGCATGAAGCAAGAGTAATTAATTTCATAACTCATCATATACCAACATTAAATTCAAGGCGCAAGATTAATAAAAATCGCAACTGATCATACATCAACATTTAATTTGAAGACACAATAAAGTTCTAATAACATATCACACATCACATAAATTCTAAGGTGCAAGATAAATTTAATTACTAATTCAATCATACAACGACATAAGAGAAGGCATAAAATAATACATCTACTTTACTTCAAGGTGCATAATCAATCAACCATTTAATTATTTATTAATCAATATTATCTCTAGGTTCACACGTGATACAAATTCCGAATTAGACATAAATCAACACCATTCATTGTGCACAATTCATCTATTCAGTTAGGAGATCATGCTTCAACATTAATTTCAAGAGGCATGAGTATCTAATTACTAAATTTGTTTTACAATGATACCATTGCAAGGCACATTAAATCCCATTACTTAATCATTTACAAATAAACAATAAGGACCCAAGAGCAATTAAATTAAAAAAACGCATACGTCAACATAATAAATGGTTCCAGGATGTCTATCTACTTAACCAATAATACATCTATATTAAATTCATGACGCAAATAAATTTATAACTCAATCATTCATCAATCATTAATTATTTATTTCAGCAGAGAAAACTATCGATTTATCTCATGGTGCAACAAAGCTATCTACTCAATCAACCATACATCCATTTTAGGGAAGTAAGAGTACATTATAAACATCTTGTCATACATAAATGTTATTCATGGCGCATGAATGGTCTAATCACTTAAGTGGTCACACCTCGACATTAATTGAGGCATGCCAATAACTCTTATCACTTATCTAAACATGCCTCGCCATTATTCCAAGCACCCACTGACCCACCAAATTGGTTTTCATAAAATTTTCAAACCATAAGTAAATCATCTATCCAACTTAAAGATGATATGCTAGTTTAACCTCATGAGGGTTCCAAGGAACAAAATAGAATTGTTATTAACCTATCATCATTACAAATCTCTCCACATTTGACTTACCGAGATGTACATTAAGGCTCCATTTATGAAATGCTAACAAGTGAGGTTACAATAACTAGGTGTCGAACCAAGAAATGATTAGGTGGGTAAGGTGAGTTCCATATTAGAATAGGAACTTAACCATAGAAATAATATGAGTTACCACCATCAAGTCATGGTAAAATCTAAAACTCATTTTTAAATTAAAAAGAAAGGGGTCAACAACATAATGGAGGGTAAGCCCCCGGATGGGGTGCTAGTGCAAAACACGCGGCGTATAGCAGAGGCAGGGATCGGCCACCAAGGCATGGAGCCGTGTGATGAGCTCGTGCCACCGCCTGCCACCCCACTCCTACATTAAACTGCCCCTACAACATCGTAGCAGCTCATTTATGCAGCTTCCCTCTCCCTCTGCGCTTCATTTCATGGCTTGGTTGCTGGTGTGTGCCCCTCATCTCTGCTCGCGCTCTGAATGGATCCCCCCTCTGCTACCATGGCCTGATCTTTCTCAAACCTTCATGCTTTCTGTAGCCCCTACTCATCTCCAGGCATTCTACCTCTGCCTGGTGCACCTGGTCACTTTTGACAGTCACGCGAAGAACCTCATGCCGCGCCCAAGGGGGAGGATGTGGAGAGGCTCTCCATGGAAACCTCGCCGGCCTTCTGTCTCGCCCCTTGACTCACCCTCCATTTGCTCCTCCCCTTCCCTCCAGCCCGAGCCTTTTCTTCCTCTGCCTGGTGCACCTGGTCACTTTTGACAGTCACGCGAAGAACCTCATGCCACGCCCAAGGGGGAGGCTGCGGAGAGGCTCTCCATGGAAACCTCGCCGACCTTCTGTCTCACCCCCTGACTCACCCTCCATTTGCTCCTCCCCTTCCCTCCAGCCCAAGCCTTTTCTTCCTCCCTCTCCCACTCTCACTCCGCCTGTTTCGCAGTTTAATTGTCTAGCAATCATCCCCAGGCTGTCGTGCTCCTCCTCGTATCCCCTTCTTGCCCCTCCAATGGTTGAGAGGCCCCCTATACCAGTTCTTGATTCATTAATGAAAATAGGAGGCGAGCCTCCTCCTCCTCACAAGCCTTAGAACTCTGAGAACTAGTCCTATGACTCCTTCTTTGGCACACAGCTAAGAGAAAGTCTAGCCATCCTCTACAATTTGGTCTTTGAACTCCGTCACGGGGTGGAGGACCTTCAATTCTGCCTGCAAGCCACGGACGAAAAGGTAGCGGTCCTTCTTCAGCTTATTTCCTCCCTTCAAGAGGCTTTCCCCTTGGACCCGACAAGGGTGGCTTCAATAGAGGAACCCGACACAGCTACCAATGGAGGAAGTGCCCAGGTGCAACGATCCGCAGGGAATGGGTTGGAGTAGGCCAAGCACGAGGACATGGTCGTGGAGGTGGATACAGAACGACAACCGCTGTAGGATACCTTGACAGGTGCCAATAGAGCCGTGAGCAGTGTGGAAGATGAAGTGTAATGGCCAGACCAAGTGACACATGTCAAGGAGGAACCTTGGACCGAGGACTTCCATGCCACCTGGCCAGGTTATTCACCAAATGTCTAGGTCCTTAGTGGTACTCTAGGTCTTGTTAGCTTCTTCTCTTTTTAGCTGGTGACCAGTCAGTTTGAGACTAATTTTCTTAGATTATTACACCACTTATGCTTGACTCCCCTATTGGCTAGACTGGTTTCCCCTCTATTGGGGCAGTCCAGTAATTACAGTATGGCTATTTCTGTATTTTGAAACTCTACTTTGGTTTTGGAAGGCCTTATATATATAATACTTCTTACTTACATAAAACATAATGGAGGGTAAGAATCGATGACGAAAAATTGTTGATGCAATCCAGTCATTAACTAAAAGTTTTACAACTATTCCAAGTTGAGCAAGTGAAAATTAGAACCATAATCAAGGGAACAATCTAATCCATATACAATTCGAAGTACTAAGGTTTAGAACTATAACCAAATTTTAATACAATGCAATTTCAACCAGAAAAAATCCTTCATGATCTTAGATAGTGTTTTAATTGGTTTATGACATTTAAGGAAATAAAAAAGAATACGGGAAAAATGCTAGGAAGAAGGGAGAAATTCAAGGATTAAGAAAAGTAAAAGCCAGTTCTCCAAGTAAGAAAAAAAAGACACAGCAAGGAAACATTGAGTGAAGGGAAACACAACAATAAAAATCTTGTGATGAAGGGTAAGACACATCAGTAAAGACGTTGAGGTGGAAAGTGGTAATTTCACTGATCAATGGGCAAACTCACTGTGTAATAAAGGTAAAATTGTCGAACCTATGAAGACCAACCACAGTGTAAGAGGAGGTAAAAACATTGAGTTTTAAGGAAATAATTCGTTGTGTGAAGGAAGGTAAATTCAATGATCACTTTACTTATCGTCTACCATAAAAATTGTGGTAGAGAGGGTCAACTTCATAGAGGGAAGATCCCATATTTAGCTAAGGATTCAAGTAATTTTTCCAATTCGGCCAGAAGGATAAAAGGGCATTTCGTTTTAGTTTAAGTTGAAGATTCAAAATTTTACCAGATCAAATGCTAGGTGATTTTGCTCAAATGCAGGTGAGATATCCTTCAAGGGTTGCAAAGAAAAAAATGTAAAAAATGAAGAAGTAACTAGATCAAATGATGGTCGATTTTTCTCAAAACACAAGTGATATATCCTGCAAAGGTTGTAGAGAAAACAATGTAAAAATCGAGAAGCACCGGATCAAATGCTGGGTTATTTTGCATGTAAATTATAGAGGTAATAAGTGAATAAATAACCAAGAAAAAATGTAGATATATCATTAGCAAATTGTTGAGGGTAGAGGAGAAATGGATGGGAGAAATTGCATGTGAATTACAGAGGAAATAAGTGAGTAAATACCCAATAAAAAACACAGAGATTGTGTTAATAAATTGCTGAGGGAAAAAGAGACCAATCAATGAGAAAGAAAAGGATTGAAATCATTGAGTTCTATGGGAAAATGAAGAGCTAATACAGATACAAATCGTTGGTAATTAAAAATTAAAATTGCTAGTATGCAGATAGAACGTCACACAAAAACCACACAGGTATTAAACAGAAAGAAAAATTTAGACGAAGGACGCTGGGAGAAATGGTTTTAAAACACAAATAATTAATAAATCGCAGAGGATGCAAGGGATATAAATCGCATAGGAAACATTCGAGAGCCACCCAACTTTGTCAGACCATCAATCAATAGACTAATTCTAAAAACATATATGCAATAAAAACTAGATATAATGCAAATTCAAAGTGGAAATACTGTGGCTGAAGGAGAGAAGTCGATGATGATATCCTTCGCTTGTGATCCATCCATCTCCTCTCTTTCTAACCATGAAGACTTAACTGGTACCTCCTAGCCAATGCTAGGGTTAATATTCTTCCCCCTTATACCCCCGAGCCACAAAGGGGCCAAGCACAACCACAACAAGAATAGTCTAGCTCCCAGTTCGCCCCACAAGGTCGGGCTACCACTTTCTTTCTCGAGCTGGGTATCCCAGTTCTCACAAGTAAAATTAGTAATAATTTTTGTAGCATAACCTTACTCATCTAGTCCAGATCCATTCCTCCTCTTAGCCATTTATTTTATAGAATTTTTCTTAGTGACCACTTTCCATTTTCACATTTAATTAATTTTTAAAAAAATAATTAGGAATTACTCTCCCCCATAGACTTGTCACCCATTCTCTTAGTTGCACCAAAAATTCACGATTTAATTTAATTAAATGTCAATTTTCCTCATCCATCCTAAAAGAGCTCCTAAAATTACTCCTAGTTGTCCCTTTATTCCCTCTATTTCCCTTTCTATGACTAACACCTATTAAGTCTGACAATGTCAAAACAAAATGTTATTTTCTAGGCACCTAGGCTCATTGACTCCAGTTTTATTTTATATCACAACGTGCCCTTAAAGACACAATCTGTGCTCCAAGGGTGCCACTCTCCTTTGATTCAAATTTTAATTATGTGACATGCCCTTTAAGATGCACTATGTGATCCAAGGGTTCCACTTACCTTTAACTGGTTTTGGTTGTTGTCCAACCCTTGGAGTCAATACTCCATTCAGATGACCTTGTGAGAGAATAAGGGCCTCTAAGGAGTAATGACCCTATATTATTACATGCCCCTTAGAATCTTCGTGAGTGATTGTCTCATTATTCCCTCATGGATCTCTCGAACTAGGTAATCATTAACCTACAATTCGAGAAATGGAGGGAGTGCTAGTAGGTTGTGGCAGGGATGATGCCACACCTCTCCCTCAATATTTGTTTGTTGTGCATGGACCCTTTGCTCCTTATGCAAGTATGATTAGAAATAAATTGTCAACTTGCATCCATCAACAAAAAACTTTCAATGATCCATAAACAACATCATAATATACCCGGTCACATGTCATATATGCATAAGATAAAAATACCCAAACCAATACAATCCACTTCATGACTCGATCTAGAGTCCAAGGAGGTCCATTGATGTTAGTGGCCTCCTCAATCTGTCAAGTGTCCTGCACACTCAGAGGAAACTCGTCAATAGAATTTTTCAATACATTGATATCAAATAACATAACATCATAATCATCAACATCATCATAAGAATCCATAAGTGAATAGACAACCATATACTAAAACTTGATCACTTGCATGCAAGTGTCCTCAAAGAATAAGTCAAATCATGTGCATGCAAGAGTGGAATGTTACATACATCCCCTATTGTTTTAAAATTCATCCAAAGTTTCATAGTATATATGTGCAGTAAATAAAGTATCTTCAAAGATATAAATGTCTAACTATCAAACAAAAATGGAAACTGTTGGCACATATCACATGCGTCCTCCCAGGTAGCTGAGTGTGGACTATAGTTGTTCCACTGGACATTGACCCGATTGATTGTTCAATGTTGTAGTTGTTGAATGAGATGGTATAGAATGAAGATTGGCTCCACCATGAGGGCACCCTCATCTAACACCTGCAAAGAACTCATGCCAATCACATGTGTATGATCAATAACATAATGTTTTAGAACAGATACATTACAAACACCATGCATATGCCTCCAAGAATCAGGCAAGGCTAGTCGATAGGCCACAAGCCCTTTCTTTTCCACAACTTCAAAAGGTCCCACAAACCTAGGAGAGAGTTTAGCAGAGTTTAGCACCCCTTCCAAACTTGATCGAACTCTTGTGTAGTTTCACCCGCAAGAAGACTTGATCACCAAATTCATAATTACAGTCAACATGATGCACATCGACATAACCCTTATGCCGATATTGTGCTTCTTTAATCCCTTTTCTTATCATTTTCATTTGTTCTTCCATTTCTTTGATCTCTTCTAGTCCTACCAAGACCCTATCCTCAATTCAATCCCATATCAAAGGAATCTGACACAATCATCCATAAATAAACTCGAATGGCACCATCTTAATGGTGCTTTGATAGCTATTGCTGTATACAAACTCTACCAGTGGAAAGAACTCCTCCCAACACTTTTTTTGGTCCATCACATACATACGAAAAATATATTCCAAGATTTGGTTCATTCTTTCTGTCTTCCCTCCTATCTCCGAGTGATACATGGTACTAAATTTAAGTTGGGTTCCCAAGGCCTCTTCTCCGAGTGATACATGGTACTAAATTTAAGTTGGGTTCCCAAGGCCTCTTGGAAACTAGTTCAAAATCGTCCCATAAACATCGATCCTTGATCGAACATGATCCTCTTAGGAACACCATGGAATCTCACAATCTCGCTGATAAAAACTATAGCTATGTCTGGTGCCTAATATGTCATCTACATAAGGATAAAATGTGCACTCTTCATTAGAGTGTCAGCCACCAAGAAAATCGAGTCGTGCCTCCTTGTCGTTAGTGACAATCCCACATTAAAATCCATCAAAATGACCTCCCATTTTGATTATGGAATAGTGTGGGCCTGTAGTAATCCTATCATATATCTATGTTCAACTTCCAGTTGCTGACATTCTAGACATCTCGCCACATAGTTGACTATGTCCACCTTTATTCCTTTCTAAAAGAATAAGGTCTTAAGGTCTCCGTTCATCTTTGTGACTTCTGGATGAGCCATGTAAACTGCTCTATGAGCTTCATTTAAGATCAAATTTATCAAATCGTCGCTAGGTGGTACGTAAATCTAATTATTATACCTCATCAGTTCGTCATTCTCCAAAGCATATCCTTCAAATTTTGGTACCAACATGGTGTATTGTCTAGTATTTTCCTTAACCTCAGTCATCGTCATGATGTATAGTTAGAATATTTTCATGAAGATTTGTATGAAGAGGTATCAATGAAAATACGTGTAGTATCTGACTCAACACATCTTCCACTCTATTTGTTGTTCCTTTTATGTAGGTGATCTCAAAATTGTACTTGCTAAGCAGTTTTGACCAATGCCTTTGTCACACGTTCAAGTCACTTTGCATAAAAATGTGTTGCAAAACACAGTGGTCTATTTTCTGTTCGAATTTTCATCCAATTAGTTAGTGTCTCCACACACTCAGGGCATACATAATGGCCAACAACTCCAAATCGTGCATCACGTAGTTCTCCTCATGATTTCTTAACTTCCTTGAGATGTAAGCTATCAATCGACCGTATTGCATCAAGACTCCACCTAAGCCTTCCTTGGATGTGTCTATGCATACTAAGAAGTCCTCATCCATGTCTGGAAATTTTAGTATCGATGTTGTCGTCAACAAATCCTTGATCCTTCGAAATTCTTTCGCGCATTTTTCTATCGAAATAAACTTCTTGTTTTTCTTCTGCAATTCCGTGATCATATTTTCTATCTTCAAAAAATCTTCGATGAATCATCGATAATATCTAGATAATACAATTAAGCTACTTACTTTCAGTACGTTCATCGGCATAGGCCATCCCATAATAGATTCTACCTTCGGTGGATCCATAGAGATACCTTCGTCAGAGATAACATGCCCTAAATAATGAATCCTTGATTGATAAAAAGAGAATTTCGACAATTTCCCGTATAATTTGTTCTCTCATAAACACTATAGTACCAAGCGAAAATGTTCCTCATGTTCTTTCATCGTCCGAGAATATATAAAAAATATGTCAATGAATACTTGAACAATATTGTCCAAGTATTCGTGGAACAACCCGTTCATCAAGCTCATGAATACCCTTGGGGCATTTATTAGTCCAAATGGTAAAACGATAAACTCATAATTCCCAAACCTCATCTTGAATGTAGTCATAGGAATGTCTTCCTCTTTGATCCATAACTAGTGATATCTTTATCTCAAGTCAATCTTCAAAAACACCAGCACGACTTTCATTTAGTCAAAAAAATCATATATTCCTAGAAATATATATTGGTTCTTGAGCATTTCCTTGTTCAGTTGATGGTATTCAATGCAGAGTCTCCATGATCCATCCTTCTTCCATATGAAAAAAATAGGCACACCCCAAGGTGACACACTTGGACGTATAAGTCCTAGGTCCAACAACTCCTTTAAAAAAATAGGCACACCCCAAGGTGACACACTTGGACGTATAAGTCCTAGGTCCAACAACTCCTTTAGTTGCATTTTCAACTCCTGTAACTCAGGTTTTGACATTCGATAAGGCATTATTGATATTGTTTGAAGATCTTAGATTTAGCAGAGGATTCAAGTAATTTTCCAATTTGCCAAGAAGGATAAAAGGGCATTTTGTTTTAGTTTAAGTTGAAGATTCAAAATTTTACCAGATCAAATGCTGGGAAATTTTTCTCAAACGTAGGTGAGATATCATTCAAGGGTTGTAGAGAAAACAATGTAAAAATCAAATAATTAACCAGATCAAATGTTGGGATATTTTTCTCAAAACGTAGGTGATATATCCTTCAAAGGTTGCAGAGAAAACAATGGAAAAATTGAGAAGTACCCAAATCAAATGTTGGGAGATTTTGCAGTTAAATTACAAAGGTAATAAGTGAATAAATAACCAAGGAAAAATGTAGAGATCACATTAATAAATTGTTGAGGGTAGAGGAGAAATCGTTGGGAGAAATTGCATGTAAATTATAGAGGTAATAAGTGAATAAATACCCAAGCAAAAACACAAATATCTAATTAATAAATTACTAAGGGAAAAGGGGGCATTCACTGAGAAAGAAAAGGATTGAAATTGTTGAGTTCTATGGGAAAACGCAGAGCTAATCCAGATCCAAATCACTGGGATTGAAAATTAAAATTGCTAGTACGTGGACAAAACTTCACACAAAAGTTGCACGGTTCTTAATCACACAGAAAAATTTAGATGAAGGATGTTCGGAGAAATTGTTTTAAAACGTAGAGAATTAATAAATCACAAAGGATGAAAGGGATATAAATTGCATAAGAAACATTCAACAACCACTCGACTTCACCACACCATCAATAAATATACTAATTCTAAAAGCATATACGAAATGACAACTATATATAATGAAAATCAAAATAGAAATACCATGACTGAAGGTGATAAGCCGATGATGATATCCCACACTTGTGCTCTGTCCATCTCCCCTCTTGCTAACCGTGAAGACTTCACCGATACTTCCCAGCCAATGCTATGGGTACTCTCCTTCCCCCTTATCCTCCTGATCCGCAAAGGGGCCAAGCATAACCACAACTAGAATACTCTAACTCCTAGCTCGCCTTGCAAAGTTGAGCTACCACTCTCTTTCTTGAGCTAGGGATCCCAACTCTCACAAGTAAAATCAGTCAGAATTTTTTCAGCATAACCTTACTCATCCAGTCCAAATCCATTCCTCTTCTCAACAATTTCTCTTATAGAATTTTTTTTAGTGACCACTTTCCATTTGCACATCTAATTCATTTTTTAAAAATTAATTAGGAATTATTGTCCCACATACACTTGTCACTTGTTCCCTTAGATGGACCAAAAATTCACCATTAACTTAATTAAATGTCAATTTCCCTCACCCATCCTAAAAGCGCTCCTAAAATTACTCCTAGATGTCCCTTTAGTCCCTCTATTTCCCTTTTTATGACTGACTCCTTTCTAAAACATACTTGTGTTTACTTTAGGAAGGTTCTTTAGTTAGACTATACTAGATGCCTTTCTATGCTTCCACATTCTTTTTACATTTATTTCCTTTCTTATCTTACCCCTTAGAATCTTCATGAGAGACTATCTCAATCTTCCCTCACGACATCGTGGATCTCTCAAACTAGGTAATCGCTAACCTACAATTCAAGCCACAATGGGAGTGCTAGTAGGATGTGGCAAGGTTGTTTCCACACCTCTCCCTCAATATCTGGTTTTTTTCCATGGCCCCTTTACTCCTTATGTGAGTCTTATTAGCAAGCAATAGTCATCCCGCATCCATCAATGATCCATAAACAACATCATAATATACTCGATCACATGTCACATATGCCTAAGATAAAAATACTCAAACCAATACATTCCACTCCCTGACTCGATCCAGAGTCCAAGGAGGTCCATTGATGGTGGTGACATCCTCAATATAACAAGTTTCTTGCACACTCAGAGGAAAATCGTCAATAGAATTTGTTAATACATCGATATCAAATAAAATAACATCATAATCATCAACATCATCATAAGAATCCCTAAGTGAAAAAACAACCATATACTGAAACCAGATCACTTGCACACAAGTTTCCTCAAAGAATATGTCAAATCATATGCATGCAAGAGCAGGATGTTACATCAAGGTTATCAAACCCACTTGTTTGGAATCTCTTAATTGGGAAATTAGACTAGTTTTTTCATCCTAGTTCTGGAGGATTGAAACCTGAAGAGCCAATCAGATTTATCTTATCAAAATAACTTCATCGGAGTGTTCAATTCGAGTTATCATTTTTTCAAAGCCTATCATATTTCCTTTCTTGCATCCCTATCTTGTGATCCAATCAGATGATCTCCATGGAATCTTTGGGCTATTGGATTACTTTACTTGTGTGGTTTCTTATACTTCCCAACCACCGAATTCTAAAATCGATTAGACTTCATCCAATAGGTTTTCCCACTATGATTTCCCCTTGATTGGATTGACATATCTCGTTTTTTAGGCTAGCATTAAACTATTTTTCGTCATATGGGTCACCCTTCATGGAATTGACATGGCATTAACTTGTCATTTGATGTGGCATCCATTAACCCATTGTCTGCTCGCCATTTTTTTTATCCATATTAACGCATACTTGACCTAGGTACAGAACCCTGACCTAGGTGTGGAACCCTGACTGGTAATGGAACCTTGACCCATGTAGAACCAAACCCAATTTCGCTATTCACTTTCATAATGTGTTTTTGTATATATGATTTGTATAGTTTGTTTGTTTTATTTTTATTTATAATTTTTATAATTTTAATTTTTTATTTATTTTAATTTTAAATTTCCCATGGTTTCCCAAATCTATCCATGGTTTTCCCAAATCTACACATGGTTTTGAATTTCCCATTTGTTCTAGGAATTACATGGGTAAATTTCTTTTTACTATTAGGATAACTTTATCTACATTGCATTTTCCCAAAAATTCCCTATGTCCCTAATTTGTATCTCATGATTTATGTAGGGAATTTTTTGTTAATTTTCCTAAATTCCTGGTAGAGCTAGATACACTTTGAATTTTCAAGTATACATTTATTTTTTTATTTTATTTCTTATTTCATTTTATTTTATTTTATCCATGAACCTGTCTTTGGGATTGGATTATTTTAATTTATTTAACTTATTTAATTTTTATTTCTTTATTATTATACTTTTACCCTAGATTTCACACCAAAATATCTACATGGGA
This sequence comes from Picea abies, assembly GCA_900067695.1. Taxonomy (NCBI): domain Eukaryota; kingdom Viridiplantae; phylum Streptophyta; class Pinopsida; order Pinales; family Pinaceae; genus Picea; species Picea abies. The sequence continues at coordinate 4,154 of CBVK0100413132.1, read as the reverse complement.
CCAAGGTCCTACCATAACTCTGCACACAAAACACTAAGGATGGGGGGATCAGTATAAACCATGTTCATTCAATTCCCCCAATGCATGTGCGATAATTATTTTAGAGTACAAGATCGACGGTCTAGATCAACCTCGTGGGCAGATCGATGACTATTTAGTGTCAACTTCAAGCAACCATAACCCATGATTTATGAATCCAAATCAGAAAAGAGATGACCCATTAGAAAACTATCAAAGAGGAGAAAATGTTGGGAGAGGAATTTGAACAATATTAGAAACATATATTCCTGAAAATTTTAGGTGAAAGAGGGCCACAGATTTGATGGTGGACAAATTCTAAATTCTTCAAACAACCCTAACTCATGGTCCAAAAAACCAAATTAGGAAAGAGAGAGATTGTTGGAAAGTTGGAAGAGTGATAAGATGTTATTAAAATCCCTTTTTCCATCTTGAACATTGAAACACTCATAAATTTGAACAACAAAAGTGGACACGATTGAGAAAAATTAAGGATATTTTCAATGAATATGACTCATAGGATTCCTACAACATGAATCTGATGAATTTAAGAGTCTTATTAATTTATAAGCATAATGTTCATATATTTTGTAATAAAATGTGGTGGAAATTTGAATTGTATGGTGACAAAACAAAAGGAGGCGAACTAAAAAGTTGTAACAAAAAAAATGAACATTTATAGGAACTGAAGAGTCTCTCTTATTTTATAAAAGAGAACTCATTGTATGAAGAAAAGAAAATTTTCCCATCATTTGATGTTAACAATATTGTCTCGTGAATGAAGAGAAAAATGAGAATTTGGAAACCATGAATGTTGTTCAGTTGCATATGGGACTATTCTACATATGTGATTGAATTGTACAGTCTCTCAAATAATATTTCATATGAAATATTTGTGTGTGCGTTGTTTGCATTATCTGATGTATGTATTTATTAAATGTATATAGTGATGGTGTTGCATGTGTAATATTTTACTATTTACATTTTTATCTATTACCTTATTGTTTTCATATATTGTTGTTTGTAATGAACTATTTCTACAACTAGTGATGCCATCTTATACTATATCTATTTGTTATAATTTCTCCTGCACGATAGGTTAGAAATAGTTAGATTAGGTAGTCACATTTGTTTTAATTAGATTATAGTTAGAATTAATTATAATTATTTGGGGGAAAATTTACTATCTTTCCCATTTTATTTTTATTTGTAGTGGCAACTAGGCTCACAGACTAGTTAGAATTTTCCATCCCAAATGAGAGTGAATCTCATTGGGACTCACCATTGGGAATTTTATCTTACTTTCTTGACAGACCATTTGGATCCGTCAACACAAGGTTAATGATATATTGGAAGTGTTGATAAATACCCACACAACATTCACACCTAAATGACAATTATATTTTATTCATAATATCCATCTTCACACAGAAAGTGTGGACAACAAACATATTTGTGTCATCTGTATTGGAGATATTACAAACCCACCTTGTATTTATCTTCCTAATTTTTTAGTCTGTGCTGAGGGAACCCTTGGTTTGATATTTTCTCCCCTAGATGAGGGCACCAACTCCTCTTCATTCATTACTCAGTTGTATGTTAGTTAGCCTAGTGGATTCAAGTCTACCATGACAATCTCAGTATTATCACCAAGTATTGCATTCTCAATTTGGGATCATCACCACGAGGGCACACTCACCTTGGTTTCATCACTAGAAGGGTTCAATTGACATGCATGAGGATAGGAGGGTTCACCACATGTGCATGCATGATATTCTCTCCACTCCACTTGTCTAGACTAGTTAATTGATGAGTGCATGTTCGATTAACTAGGACTATGTGGCAATTCACCCAGGTTTTTGTTCATTGTATGTCCACATCTCTATATAAGAATACTATGGAACATTAGTTTGAGTGTGTATATTATATATATTTTAAATTATTCACTCTATTATTGTGGATTAGTGGTTAATACAATTATTTATTCTTTCTCTCAAATTGTTCTCTTCTTCTCTCAACTTTGCAAGTTTTGTGTTCATTGTTTCTAGCTAGATTCTTTATGCAGGTTTCAACCCAATTTCACATGGTATCAGATCCCACGGGTGCTAGGAAGAAGGAATGCAAAATTTATATTGTAGGTACATAGTATTGAAGAAATCACAAGGAAGGGATTTTTTTTTCCACCATTCTTACCCCGCATAATTACTTCGATTGGAATCCTAAAGTTCTTTTTTGCCTCTGATGCAAAGGATTATATTGTATCACTATGGGTAATGAAACAAATCAAGATTACACTGATGAGAAATATCATTTTCTCAACAGACGATATATGACATTCGAACTTATCTTCCTGTCGATTTCTCTTGAATTACTACTTCATGTTGAATCCTTCTCAACTCCAGATGAAGTATGGACCAAATCGGAGGTCCTATTCGGGAATAAGAATAATAATGAAGAATGCATGCTGGAGAATTCCAAGAAAAATCCAATAGAAAAAACACCAGAAGAACAAGATTATTGACTTCTTCCTAAAGTACATTTCAGAGTTGAAGAAAGTCCATGCATGCATCTGAGGAGCAACATGCATAAAATTATTTGCTTCCTCTTAAGTATGTTTTATAGATAATAATTCCTATCATTTGGATCAGATTTTATATATGATTTCTGAATCAGATTCAAAAGTACATGAGAATGCATGTGTTGATCCATAACTAGGACCCAAATGGGAGAAATCCATCCCATCTGTTAGAACATAAAACAAAAATTCAAATAAAATTCAAATTTTAAATTCCTTTTAATTTTTTCTTAATTTTTGTCATTTTCAAATAATGTTTTAGCTTTAGAATTAGCATTTTATATACTAATATTTTTTTTTTATGTTTTTACAGGGTGGATCAATCATCATCCATTAAACCTGACACTTATCGATATCTATGGTTCGCGGGATTTAGAAGATTCAAAGTTGTGAAATACTTAATCCATGAAATACTTTCCATTTGAAATTCTACTTCGGGACTTCATGCTTTGGTTCTCTAAGATCAAGCGATTAAAATTACTAAAATCCCGAAGTCATGAAGCTCCACATCTCTAAATTTCCATAATTTCTTTTATGAAGTAAAGTACTCGATTGATATTTTCTATGTCACTTGGAGACACATGGCACTCATTTTGGTAATTTTTAGACACTTAATTCACATGATTCAGAGTGACATATGTCATTCACGTTCTCATGACATGTCACTTTGGGAGATTGTCCTTCAGGATATCATGTTATCAACAAATCTACAAAGTGTCAAAGTACCAGAGTGCTGAAGTACTAAAGCAATGGAGATTAAAGGTTAAGACATGGTTTATTAGGCATAATTAACAGTAATTAATTACATCGTGACTTCGGCCTTCAGCCTTCGAGAAATGTTTATCATTCCCTATTCAAAACCCTCAAACGTCAAAGTGTCAAAAATCTTATCTTCGCTAATCACGATTATTAAGGTATATTAAACTTGGTTAGTGTGAAATATTTGAAAAAGATCATTTCTACTAGGTAAGAAATTCGACAGATTTACAATGATTACCCTGTCATTCGAATTAATGAATAATTGAATGAAGAATTGATTAGTCTCTTGTGTTTTAATTTAATAAAATATTTGAACATTCTATCATTTTTCGATTCGTGTCCATAATTTTTACCTTTGCATTTGTATTCATAATTTTTTTTCTTACGGGATCTGATATTGGAGATGTGAAATCATGGCGCTATGTAAAGTAACCATAAGACAAGATTTGTCTGTGGAAGATCTGAACCCAAATTAAGATATTTACTCATACACTAACTCTTTCCTAACAAACATCATTAAATCATGGACACGGGTTTATGAAATCCTGGAAGATGAAAAATCTCTCCCTTCTGATGAATCAAGCGAGGGTGAAGACATGTCAATTGTAAATAATCTTAAGGAGGTGGCTAGGTCAGAGCTTCACAAAGTTGCAACAAACACAAAATTGTTTCCCTATACAGATATGATATGTTGGTCTCTCGACCATGTGGATACATTGACCAAAACAATTTAAAACCATTAGAAGACTATTGTTGGTGTTGTTCCAGAGTCTGTACTTAAGGCTTAGAAGTACAGTGTCTA
>CBVK0100413131.1:0-20052 GCA_900067695.1 Picea abies | reverse complement strand
CACAGGCTAACTCGGCTTTCCCGAACTACAAGATTCCTTCCCGAAATCCTCACAGGCTTCTCGCGAGCTGGGAATTACTCTCACAGGTTATCTCAAAGACACGGGTTACTCAGAGTCAGACACAGACTCCACAGCTCTGGACATGGTGTACACGATTTCTTCAGGACCCCCCCAAAAACAGTCTTTACGGCTTCCAGAGATAAACCAGGGTATTCTGGCAGATGGCGTACCAGTTCCCACGCACAGAGGTTCGGGTTCGAATGGAGGAAGCCCCCCACCCACAGTTCAGCTTAAGGCTTATATTTGCATGCACCAGGGTTGACACTTGTCACCCTGGGAACTGCATGTGTTCCATCCGTACGCCCTTCTCCCACCACTTGGGAAATCACGGGCCCTTCCAAAGGACTTAGGTTAAAATAATGTGCACATGGATTTTTAGGAATAATAATAAAATATTATTCCAGGCCTAATCCCCCTAGGCTTAGCCCTTAGGCTCCACACTCAGCCCCTTTCCCACCTTCTAGCCCCTAGTTCCTTTCCCCTTCTGTGGACGCTCAGTCCCCCATCACTCTTTCATCGTGGACGGTCTGCACTGGTGGTATTTATATTTTATTAATTGACCTGCATACATACAAGTATATCAACAGGCTCCTAGCCTTCAACACTTAGGCTCCCTGGCCTAACAAAACTCATAAGCCTACAGCTTATACAAAACTTGGCTCACCAGCCTATAGAACATATTTACAATTCTTTGCATATAACATGATCTGTAACGGGGCTCAGCCTTGGGGACACTATAGTTATTGTTCTTCCACACACACTTAACACTTTCAGTTACAAATCCATTAGTAAAACTCATGATTGCAAATTAGTTGTCGATCAATTGGAATTTCGGTTTGTTGGACAGTTGTCGTCATTTTCCCCAAGGAGTTGGGAAGTTGAAACGTTGTGCCCGTGTGTATAAAAGAAGATGAAATAGACTGTGTCAAGGTGGCTTTTCTGGTGAGGAAAGGAGTGATACAGTAAGGAAGAATACAAAAGAGGATGCATGGTAGGAAAGGAAGCAGATGTGCAGAGTGAAATGGAACGCAGAACAGAATAGCATAGCAAGAGAAAATGCAGAGCAGAATAGCAGAACAGATCAGAATTACAGAACAAAGAAAGGAAGGTAAGAATTGATTTATCTGGGAAATTGTCTGTGTATTTATTATTTTGATATTCAAGGGTGGTTGGGAGGTGCTTGGGAGGAATTTTGTCCTTCAAATTTCAAGTGGGTTCTTGAACACAGGAAGTTGTATCTTCCATCTGGTTGCAGCCAGAGAAACAAGGGTGGCAGGGTGGTGCTAGGGAGAACAGGTGTTCTCTGTTATGCAGGTTGGAGCCTGTGTAACTGGAAGTTGATGCTTCCATCCAATTGGTGCTGGAACATTTGGGAAGTTGGTGCCTCCATCCAGTTGTTGCTGGAATATTCAGGGAGTTGGTGCTTCCTTCTAGTGGGTGCTAGAGAAATCAGAGAGTTGGTGCTCTCAAACAAGTTGCAGCTTATAAAACAAAGGTAGTAGCCTCACATTGAGTTGGTGCTCAATTGTAAATGATGTACATAACTGAAAAAGACTACCTATCATTTCAAAGAAGAAGAGGTTTTCTCCCTTTATGGTTTTCCTAGTGAAAATCTGTCTCTGTGTGTACTTTAAGTGTGACTGATGGTACTTACTTTTACCGTCCATATGTTGTATATTGTTGATGACCACATGAAGAGAGATTAACAATGTTTAAAAAGTATAATATTGTTTAAGTTGACAAACAACTGATTCACCCCCCCCCTCTTAGTTGTTTTAGTATTTCCAATACTTTAGTAGGCCTTTCCGCTATGAGGGGCTGATGCTAGCTATCAAAATTCCCATATTTTTTTTTTGACCTGAGATTGTATCTGTTAGGAGTATTGTTGGCATTTTCACCTTTACTCAACTCATTGATTTGGGTGTTGATAAGGGATTCCTCATATGCATATTGTGTCAAATGAGCAAAAGGGGAAGTGTCCTCGATGCAGTGGATGTCAGGGTCGAGTTCATCCACCTCCCCCCCTTCCTCATGAGAAACTAGGCCATTCTGGAGAGGGGTTTGAATCCTCTGATCATCCCTGTCTCTTCCTATTTGTTCCTTTGGAAAAGTCTATGGCATATTGTTACCAGGCCTCTTGAAACCTCTGTTATCAGTATTCTGGGGGTTTCTGTATGTGGGCTTCCCCTCTAACTCCCACCTCTCCATCCTAGCCGAAATGGATTTCAGTACTTTAGTTACCTCATCCGTCTGCAGGGGAAGGGGAGAGGGATGGGATGGGGAGGCCTCTATTCTCCTCCTGGATACGTCTCTGTCATCCTTATTCCCGAGTCGGTCAACATCCAATATGTTAGACTCTATTTCCACGACTGCATCCTGCATGTGAGCCAGAGTGGTGGCTCTCCTTTCCCTCAGCAGGAGGTAGAAATTAGGATCAAAAGCTCTGGCATAAGTGATCTTTGCAGAGGCTTCAGAGGGCTTTATCTTGGTGGGGATCTTATTGTACATTTTATTAAATCTTTTGGAGAAGTCGGAGACAGACTCTCCTTCCTTTCTCTTCAAAGACCCAAACTCAGTCATGTAATACATGAATTCCTTTTTGTCTACTCATTGTCTAAAAAAGGCACTATCCAAAGCCTCAATCCCATCAATAGATCCAGGAGGCAGGGCCCTAAACCATTTTCTAGCCTCGCCTTCAAGAATATGGACAAAAATCCTCATCCACACATCTGCATGCATGATAACATGATCATCTGTAAAACTGTAGAAGCCTTCAAGGTGTTCTTCTACAGCTATGTCCCCTTCGCCTGTAAACTTGGGCAGCTACTTGAGGTAACCATCTGCTGGAAGGGCATTGAGAGGCTGAGGTAACAGAAGGGGAGCATACCTAGCAGCTATAATAGCCTCCATTCTAGTCATAGGGGGATATTCTCCTACCATAGGGATATTAGGTGGAGGATAATTCAGAGGAGAAGGAGATCGAAAAGGGGATACTGGGAATGCGCTTCCAGGTGGAAGGGGAAACAATGGGGGATTTAGGGAGAAGGCTAATGGGCTTGAGTCAATAGATGCTTCTCTCAGTGCAGAAATAGCAATAGTAACAAGAGGAATGGTAAAGCTAAGAGTGGGGAAATCTTCTATGGTCCTAGGTCCATGCCAAGGTATAGCTTTAGGGGAGGGGGGAGTGACAAGGATTTCTCCCTCCAATCCCAGACTAGGAGGGGAATGCTCAACAGGAACACTCCCGAAATTTAGGAAACGAGAAACTTTAGAAAAGGATTTGTTGTGAAGCTGAGGAGAAGAAAAAGGAGTTTCTACAGAAGGAGATGGAAAATTACCTAGTTTGGCGGTGGAAGTTTTTCCTTTAAAGGCCTTTCCTTTTCTGAAAATCATCTTTGGATTAGCTTCAGGTGTAGCTAGAGGTAGTTGTGGATGGGACCGCGTGTGTCTGCCTCTGGAAGCTACAACTAAAACCACAGGTTTGCTCCAGTGGAGTCGTCACAATGGAGTCACCAGGTGCACAGTAGCAATTGTCAAGGGCTCTGATGCCTGATGCACCTTCAGAATCTGAGGCTCAATGTCGTTCAATCTCAAGGAAAATTTTCAACTTTTTCCCCGGCAGCGGTGCCAGAAATGTTGGCATTGGAAGTCACGCCTAGATTGCAGCAGGAGAAGAGCCTGACGCCCATTAATTTATGTCACATTTTGTTTATAAAGGAGTGATCAGGTGGAAGTAAACTCTGAACAATATCATTTTAACTCAGAAAACTGGGTTGGAACAGTAGTGACACATAAGGTCTTGACCTAACTTAAGCCGGTAATAATGATAGTGGTGAGTAAGTAGGGGAAAGATAGAGGAAATAAAGTCTACTCTGGACGTCAGGTCTTCCAGTAACCTTTACAAAAGAGGAAAATTCTTGGCTATGAGATTCTCTCAGAGCCGAACAACTTCAAAATGAACCCAAGAAGATTGCAAAACTGATAAAATCAAACCTACATAATATAGCAATGCAACACCTGACTGGATCATTCATGCCCGGGATCTTAGATTCAAAGAAAAAGGGGAAAGAAGAAGATGTCTGCCATTAAATAAGAAGTCTCAAATGTTCTTCTATAACCAAAGAACTAGAGGCTGAATTAAAGCTTTACAATCGGGAGCTTTGCTCTACGATTGAGGCCTACAAAAAATGGCAAAAATGCCTACATATACTTGGAACTGAATTCGGCACTGAGAACATGATCACATCATGAGTTCAATGCTTGACGTTGAGGAGCTTCTCTATTAGGAGGCGCATGCAGATGTTGGGTAGACTGCCCATGTAGTCATTTGTCAGACAAAATCTCTGTCAGGATGGACTGACAGTCTACCTCTATGCTTGGTCCTTTCCTGGCCTTCTATTTATGGAAGGAGATGATGTCTAACCACCACCAACTACCTTAATAACTTCTTTTCTCATAATGGCTTGGTAAAATATGCATCTGTAGGATGTGGCAGTTTGACTTATGCTTCTTCGTTGAACTATTGTGAGGGGACCCAAATGGTGGATTTGTGGATGAGACCTGGGTGAGGAGGATGAGGTGGTGCGGTGACACCAGATGAGAAATGCCATGGGGTATGGATAGGGCACAGGTGGAAGTGTCAAGGAGCATGGGGTACAGGTGGGTGAGATAGGTGCAATGGATGACATATGGCAGAAGGTGGTGAAGTGGGTGATGGAGACATGCCAAGAGGTGGGGACCAACGGGCTTAGGAGGCACCACAGGAGAAAAGGGGGCTACACTAAAATCCACTACATTTCAGACCGTAGATTTGGGTGCGCAAATCCTGGCCGCCTAGATCTGCCCACTCCTTAATTTCATGCACCGAGAGTCTTCCCTAATGGATGGTTGAGACTGCTCCATGATCAACGGTTGGATTGGCTTTTAAATATTGACGACCATGATTATTTCACCATTTGAACAACTCTGGCCCTGCATGCTCACTTGATTTAGTCATACTTCATACAACCCTAGTGCTAGGATCGTGGGCCCAAAATTAAAGGCTCTTTTTCATTTCGCGACTCATGAGTTCGTAGGTCGAAGACCCTCGGCTCCTATTTTCCAAACTCCTGATACCCGAGATGGCGATATGGGTCTGGCTCCTTTCCTTATCAACGCCCTCCACACGTAACCGTCAGCTAGGGGTTAAGTGCTAGCGCCTCTCAAAATTCACAACCTCACGAGTTGGACTATCAAATTTTGGCATTCTCCCCTTGCGAAGTTCCGAGATGTGATGGTCAGCGATGGTTGACTCCCCTTTGAATACTTCTCGTAACTCACAATATCGCTAGTTGGAGGGTAGAGCCTTCATGCTCCCCTTTTACAAAGTCCCGAGACATGATATGGTGATACGGGTATAGATTTTTTTATTGTCAGTGCCCTCCACACGTAATCATCAACCAGTGCTTAAGTACTAGCGCCTCTTGCAACTCATGACCTCGCGAGTTCGAGTGTCGAACCTTGGCACTCTCCCTTCGTGAAATCCTGAGAGGCGATGGCTCCTTTCCTTTCAACAATTCTCGCAAATTGCGATCTTGAGCAACCAAAGGATATGGTCTACCCTCCGAACCCACAAACCCCGAGTTCAATAAATAATCCCATGCTTGAACTGATCGCGATCAACGACCCTTGTAACTTCGCAAGTTCTCCATGGATAATTTCGACCATTCACTTTCTTGAAAACTTTTGCGCTATACTTGGGGTGACTCGGTTGACTACAATTACCCACCAACCATTTCTCTGCTCCATCGATGGATCCTTGCCATTGAAAACAAAATGCCCCCTTGCTTGATTTTAAGCCCAAAAAAGCACTTCTTTTGTGTGTTGCGCTTGGCGCTCATGACTCCGCCCTTTGAATAAAATGCAAATGGGGTTTTTAAACCCCATTTCTTTGCATTTTACACCAAGGACCTGAAAATCGGAGAGAAAGACTCCCCTTACAAGAAATATCGCTAACAGATGCCAAAGAAATTGGTAACCATCCATTCAATTTAATAATTCTTTGATCCTTTTTGAAGTTTTCTTTACACCATATCACTAAGTATTTCACATCAAATACCTCTCAGGTGCACCCTCCCTTGGAAATCCCAAATAACCAGACATAATTACCATTATTTTCTTCAGGAAGCAACGAATAATAATATTTCTAAGCCCCCGATTAGTGGTTTTTGGGGACTTCCCATGCAAATGTATGCAATGTATCACCAAAAAATATTTCTTGTCTTCTCCCCATCTTTCTCAGGAGTTGATGAAGAATGTATAAACTTTCTATAATTACCAAATAATTATTTTATTTATTAACCACTGGAGTTCTGATTTCAAAATAATGTTTCAACAAATTTAATTTGAATTTATGTCATCCGAGATCTTTTCATCGTGAATTATAAAGAATTGCATTAAATGAGCATAAATTAAAGTGCACCATTAAAGAAGGGAAATTTAGAAATGAAGAGACACAAGCATCATATCTAAACAAAAAAACTTGATAACAGAGTTCATCCTTGGTGAACTACATCGCTGGGTTATGCTCTCAAATGGATAAGCTCTGTTGGCACATGGGAAGAGCCAAGGTTCAGCTCCAAGAGCACACCAACAAGCCCTAGCTACTGGCACTTTCAGGAGCACCTCCGAAACAGATGCATTCTAACCCGAAGCAGCTATGAGGGGGTTGCAGGGTAGAGATGTCTACAACCAGGGGAATATCAAGTGGTTGTTATTACAACAACAACATAACATGCATTTATCATACAACTAGCTAGATCTATCCTTCACAGGCATAGATGTGATCTAATACAATGATGTAGATAACAATATAAAAACAACAGAGCTCAAAGCATCAATCACACACACAACAATAGATGTACGTGGTTCACCCTCTCTCTAGGGTTACATCCATAGAACTGTTCTTATGATATATTAAGATAAAGCTTATAGTTATGATCTGTGGTCTTGGCCAGCAGATCCTCTCTTCTCCATCTATCTTCCTCTCTCCCTTCCTGCGCACCCAGCTGCAGGACTTGATCTTCGCACCCAGCTGAAGATCTTACAATACCAGAAGGCTCTCTCTCTCCCTCAACACTTCTCTCATCCTCAATGCAATATTCTCCCAATGAACAATAATCAACAACAAGGCTCAACCATAGTACTAACCCAACCTAGGACCTCTCAACCTCTATTTATACATTACAATCCCTCACTAACAGCCTTTGGTCAAAACCTAGGTGTCAAAAACCCTAGGTGTCTACAACCCTAGGTCAACTTGACCCATTCTTTCTGGGCTTTTCCAGCCTGTCTTTCCTTCTCCATCTCATAGTGCTCCAAGGCATCTAATGCTGGATTTTTCCACTTCCTGATTCATCCTCGGTCCATCTTCCTTTCTGATTTGTCATCCTTGATCTCCTCATCCAACAACTTGATTTTTCTTTCTTCGCTCCATCTTCTCTGTTCTTTTTCTCACTTCGACCCAGTGACAACCACTGTCTCTCCCCGCGAAGCTCTTTTTTTACCTTTCCTTCCTCATTCTTTTCTTCCTTCCATAACCCAAGGCCAACAGGCCCCCAACACTCACATATGAATCGTCTCGAGGCACTTGAGATCTAATCCTCTTGTTTTTCTTCGAATTTTGACTGCGTAGTGTAGCCCTTGCTTTATGCTTTATGCCTCCTTCCCATCCTTGTGCAGACTTTCTTTTCTATGTCTGGTACCTAGTTCCAACTTCACCTGGTACCTGGACCCTTGTCTTCTTGATTCTACTGAGATCTGCAAGGCAGTTGGTTGTCATAGTACAACTTCAGCTGACTCCCATTACCAAGCCTTCCTTCTAGTCTCATTTCAATGTCTTCAGTTGCATAGCTCCTCCCTCTATAACATAGACAATCTCATATTGTCCGAGCCAATGCATTATGAACTTCCTAGGGTGTTTGATAAACTTACTTTCATATACCAAGACTAAATCACCTTGCCTAAATATCTTCTTCTTTATGTGTCTGTCATGATAGGCCTTTTCTCGTTCCTTCTGAATTTGTTGATGGAAGCCTAGAATGAATCTATCTTCTTCTAGTTTGGCCAATTTTGATAGCCTCTCATGAATAGAGCTAGTATCATCCATGTCTGTAAATGAAATAATTCTTAAGCTTGGTACCAAGTACTCCATTGGGACAACAACTTCAAGACCATAAACCAACTTGAAAGGGGTCTGCATTGTTAATTTCTTGCAAGTGGTTCTATATGCCCAGAGTACTATTGGTACTCCCAGTCATCCCTGTTCACACTGCAAATCTTTGTCAATGCTATCTCCGAGATCTTATTGAATGCTTCAACCATTCCGTTTTCTTGTGGATGATAAGGTGTACTCTTCTGATGGTGGACTGCAAATTATTCAGTTACGACTTCAATTGTCTTATTGATGAACTGTGTACCTTGATCACTCATAAGGACCTTAGGGCATCCAAACCTTGTTATTATGTCATTGAATGTAAAACGCACAACAGTAGTTGCACTATAGTCCTTGACTACTCTTGATTCGGCCCATCTAGTTAGGTATTTTGTCACAATGATAATATACCTTGCTGCTGTGCGCTTTCCTGGTGGGTTTATAGGTCCCACAAAGTCAATGGCCCATTTTTCAAATGCTTGTAAGGTCATCTATGGTGCTAATGGAATCTCATCTCTTCGGGATGGTTTTCCAACTCACTGGCATACATCACATGCTCTAGCATATTGTTTAGCATCTTTGTGTAATGCAGGCCACCAAAGGCCAACTCACAGAACCTTCTGTGCAGTTTCTTTTCCTACATAATGTCCTCCTGCAATGCCTTCATGAGATTCTTCGAGGATCATAGGGTGTCTTGCCTCCATAACACATCTTCTTAGGATCTCATCAGGTCCCATTTTATATAGTTGACCAGCTATCAGTGAAAAATCTGTAGCGCGTACCACTAGCCATTTCTTCTGTAGAATTGTGTATTCGACTAGAGCTATTCTTGTTGACGGGAAGTAGACTATGTTTGTGAAGTGGTCATTAATATTTCTAATGGTGAGCAGTTGTGCATCCGGTAGTGTGTCCTCCAGACTGGTAGGTTCTTCACCATGATCCAACCTCAACAGGTTGTCTGGGCCCTTATTCATTCTTCCTGGCTTAACTATGATCTCAAAATCATATTCTTGAAATAGGAGAAGCCATCTGCATATTCTCCCCCGCAACACTGGCTTGTTGACTAGGCATTTCAGTGCGGAGTGATCAGTAAACATTTTAAAGTGTCCTCCCAACAAGTAGTGGTGGAATTTCTACAATGCATACACCATGGCTAGTCCCTCTCTCTCTGTAGTAGTGTAATTGACTTCAGTGGTGGAGAGCTTTCTGCTGGAAAATGCTAATGGATGATCAATGTCCCCTTCTCTAGGTTGTGCCAGTACTGCTCCTAATGCAATATAATATGCATCAACATGCACATGAAATTCCTTGCTCTAGTTGGGAAAGAATAGAATAGGTGCAGTGACCATATTTTGTTTCAGTGTGTCAAAGCTCTACTGGAATTCATCTTTCCAACCAAACTGAGAGTCTTTCTTTAATAACCTCTCCATTGGCGCAGTAATGTGAGCATATCCTTTGATGAATTTCCTGTAATGTCCAGTATGTCCTAGCGCAATGTGCAGTTGTTTGACTGATGTAGGTGGTGGTAAATCAACTATAATTGCAATTTTGGATGGATCCACCAACAATCATTTCTTGCATACAATATGACCTAATAATACTCCAAATGGTGAGAAGAATATGCACTTCTTCAAATTCAAATCAATTTGACACTGGTTGCATTTATCAAGCATTAGCCTTAGACATTCAATATGATTTTTCAACAAACTAAAAAAAGTTCAGTCATCAAAGTATGCTTCCAAAAACTTATGCAAAAATTATTTGAATGCTTCAACCACCACCCTGGAAAAGATGGTAGGGGAATTATTCAATCCAAATGGAATTACTATATATTGGTAGGATCCCCACTCTATGGAAAGTGTAGTCTTATGAAGGTCGTCCTTGGTGATGAGGATCTAGTAGTATCCCGAAAACCCATCTGTAAAAGAATATACTTCTTGGCCTCCCACATTATCCAGCACTTCATTTGTGAAAGGTGTAGGGAAAGGATCATGTAGATAAGCATCATTCAGCATTCTAAGATCTACGCAAATCTTGATCTCACCTGTCTTCTTATCTTGCACTACCATGGGGCTAATCCACTCTGACTCTTCGACAAGTTCAATAATCCCTACTTCCAACATTTTGTTGAGCTCAATCTTCACTTTTCCCTTATATTTTGGGTTCAATATGTAGGGTCTTTTCTTGACTGGCTTCGCGTCTGGTTTCAAAGGTATTCTTATTTGTCCCATAGGTCCTTTGATTCCCTTCATATCAGTGAACTTGGTCGGGAACAAGTCCTGATACTCATGAAATAATTCTGTGATTTTGTCAATGGTAGCAGCATCCCAGTAATCTCTGACATTGGGAAGCTTTATTGTTTCCTCTTTCTCGATATTGACTTTCTTTATCTTGATCGGTCATCCAATGAATGGAAGCTCAAATCCTGGTCCTTCCACATCTCTCTGACCCTCTGTTTCTATGATATTCACCTTCCTTGGGTCATCATCTTCATCGAAATTAATGTTGTAGCAGGTTTGCAGTTTCTGGAGGGGCGCAGTCCATTCATCCTCTTCTTGCTCCAAATGGAGGCAAGATGCCTCCTCAAATACTTTCTGTCTCACCATATGTAGTGCTTGATCTACAGAAGGAAATTCACTATCAAACAAAAAGGTGGTTATAAAATTTTGGATCATACCTTCCCATTCTGAAGTGACAAGGCACAACTCTTCTTGAAGGTACCAGTTAATCGAGGTCGCATCCAACGTATTGACAAATCTGTGTACCCATTGTTTTCTAGGAATGTCACTTCAGGCCTCTTCATAGCTTCATACATGGTCCTTTGGGAAGCTTCGACCCGTGTATCGTGCTTCACAGCTTCCTACTTGTGTTGAAAACTATGCTACCATCAGAGTTTGGCATTGTGTCCAGTCTGTAATATTTCTTTTATGTGTCCCCCACCATATTGATAGTGTGGCTTTCATGGCCTCCTCCATTTCCATCAGCCTCTATTGTGTCAGTACACTTGTCTCAAATTCTGATAAGAATTTCTCTAAGGGGTTCCACCCATCAAATGTGGGTAGATTACTCATGATTATGCCAATCCAGTGAACTTCTCTGGTTAGCCTAGTGCATATTCTTGTAGATACTTCATACATATAGTTATGCTAGTTCTCTAGTGCTTCCTCTGAGTCAGATGAGCATGAGTTGTCACTTCACTAGCTGTAGGGTTGATATAATCCTGTTGTCTGGCTATTAATTTTTAGATGTTTTCTAGTTCAAATGTATGGTCCTCTTCTTTGATAGGTTCTATGTATTGTGGACCTTCATCTGGGTCTAAAGGTGCAACGACCCTAAGGCCAACTTTCTCAAATGTCATGCATCTTTTCTTTAAATCAACAACAGTGGAATTGTCAAAGGCCCAATCAATTCATAACAATGCAAGGTAAGGGTAGATATCATCAATAATTTCAATTACCTCAAAATATGCAAAGGTTCTTACTCCATTGATGTCCACTGGGACATGCTCTAATTGTCCAAATGGGATGACAGCTTGCTGATTAGCCATGTGAATCTTGATAAGGGAATATATCAGTTTGGGTTTTCCCATCAGTGCCCAAGTCTGCTTTGTCATGACATTGACTTTTGACCCTAAGTCAAGGACCACATAGTCTATCTCATACTCTCCTATCTGAGCATTCAAGTGTAATTCTTTATTTGTCCTTCTCCTTTTTCCAATTTGGTGCACTGCTCTATTCAGTAAGGGGTCTATTTTTCCTAGTTCATATTGCTTGATCAAATCTTGTAATTCTTGTACAACGCCTTTATCTTGAATCAACTTAACATAAGTTTGAAATAATTCCATGAGTTTGCTTACCTCTTTCCTTTCTGTTGGTGATGTAGATGGATCAAATTCTTGAGGCATGCCGTATTCTTTGATTTATGGTCGTCTCTTTGATGAAGATCCTCGATTTCCTTTGAACTCTTTTCTTGCCTCCTTGAATATTTGTCTTTCTTTATTAGCATCGAATGTTGGGGTATTTTCTATATCTTTCCTAAATCTGTGTTCATTTTCAGTCTTTCCTTGGGCTACTTTGTCTTCTCCTATAGTAGCGCCTCCTCGAGTAATAACAATGACTCTAGGGTTTTCTTCACGAGGTTCAGCATATATCAATTGTACTTGTGGGTTCTGCTGAGGTCCTCGTCTTTCCTGAAGTTTAGCCATCAACATAGGGAATTCTTCTATGGCATGCTCGAAGGAGTTACAGTAACTACAGGTTGTTCAAGG
Source organism: Picea abies (assembly GCA_900067695.1). Classification (NCBI taxonomy): domain Eukaryota; kingdom Viridiplantae; phylum Streptophyta; class Pinopsida; order Pinales; family Pinaceae; genus Picea; species Picea abies. The sequence goes on along the minus strand of CBVK0100413131.1, from coordinate 7,534 downwards.
ATTCTGACAATCCCTTGCTAAATGTCATGGCTACATGCAGTTGTAACATATTATTTTTTCTCGGCCTCGGTCCATACCTCCTCCTTGTCCTCGTCCTCTGTAGCCACCGCAAGCAATGAAATTTCCTCTCCCCGGAGAGTTGTACTACAGATTGTTTCCCTGTTTTTGTACTTCACCTTGAATCTTGTATATGTCTCTCGACCTTTCATGCATGAGATCATAAGCTCTACAATTCCGATTATCATGCCCCAGTAATTTACAAAATGTACAATACAAGTTTGTGGGTGTCTAGACATACTTCTGCATAAAATAACACTCACCTGGGCGATGCCTATTTCTGCATACATCGCACTAGGGTAGGTTAACTTTCTTTAAGGGGCTCAGATCCCCTGATGCCAAGTACGCATGAAATAAGGGATAATGTTCCTTATCATGGCCTTCAAATTTTCATCTTATACACCAGATATCTTCCCTTTTGTCTTTTCCCTTATCTTTCTTCATATCCTTGACCTATAAAGAAAAACTAGTTAGCTGGCTCATGATCTGGCTAATGCCTAAGCTAGAATCTCCCATCAGTGTTGATTCAAGATTCATGGTGATCTCCAAAGCTCTTGCCTGAGATGCAATCTTCTGCTGCATCAAAGGGATTCTTATGTGTGGTAACAACGCAACAATGAACCACTCTTTGTTCTATTCATTGGGGATCTGGAAAGTTAATCGACCTGTAAGGTTCTTGAATCTCTGGTCGAACTCCCAAACAGGTTCTTCTACCTTTTGTTTAATATCTTTTAGTTTTGTAATACATTGTGACTCCGACTTAGGTTTCTTAAAATCTGTAATCAATGCATTCTTGATCTCATTTAGGGGCTTAGGTTGTGCCAGTCCTTGGACAAATTTCATGTACCAGCTCAGTGTGTGGTCCCTTAGCGTAGTGCTAAGTTGGGTTCTCTTGATGGCTTCATCAGTGATAGTTTTAATATTCCATACAACCTCACACAGAAACCAATATTGATCTGGATCTTCAGATCCATCTCCTCTAAAGATAGGGAGTCTCATCTCATTTGCCATAAATCTGACTAGGGTTCGTGTCTAAGTAGATGTTGGGCTACTGGTAACAGTACTCTGAAGACTCTGGTGGTTCTGACTATTCTGACTGTTAAGTATTATTGGGACAACAGGAGGATTAACATTACTTACTTCAGTAGTTCACGTAGTTCCTGAGGTTTCTGGCTCGCTTTGGCGTAGTTCTTTAGCTTCCCCTTCTTCTGTTCTGGTGGGCTTTGGATTCTCTTCGTCGGTTATATCTACCTCTTCTCCACTATATAAACCTTCTTCTTCGTAGTTTTTCTTAAACAAATTCTTAAGGTGAGCTCCTCAAAAAAATTTCCCACTACATGTATGCCCTGCTTCTATGTCATTGTCACTGTCTAAGATCTTGAACATTAGCATTTTTAGGTCTAATCAATCTACTGTATTTTCAAGATGCAGTTTTCATGCAAGAGAATCTTGATTCTTAGCTTCAGGAAGTGAAATTTTTTTCCTTTGGGTCCCTTGAAAAAGTATCTCTCAGCTTGACTATATGATTCTGTTATGTCAACAACAAACTCAGTGATATACCCTCCGATGGTACTATCAAAATAGTGATCTATTGCTCTGGATACAACGTTGTCGACTCTCTTGACCTTTTGGATAAATTCTTGTGTCCAAACCATAGGGGGTCTATATCTGATTTCAAACTATGTCAGCTAACCTAGCCAACCACTCACATAGCTCCTGATGGCTTCCTCCAAAGAAGATCTCGTGAATGTTGGTGAAGATGTATCTTTGTAACCAATCTTCAGTGCTTATTTTAGGGTTCTTGTTATGGGCTTCAACGAAGTCCTTCTCTTGATCCTCTACCCACTTTTGAATCTCTGTCTTCAATGGGAAACAACTTGACATTCCCTTAAAAATATTCACGTCCCGGCAAGAGAACCATTTGTTGGAACATGGGTAGATCCAGGGTTCAGCTCCAAGAGTGCACCAACAAGCCCTAGCTACTGGCCCTTTCGGCAACACCTGTGAAGCAGATGCAGTCTCACTTGAAGCAACTATGAGGGGGTTGCAGGAAAGATATGTCTACAACCAGGGGAAAATCAAGTGGTTCTTATTACAACAAAAACATAACATGCATTTACCATTCAACTAGCTAGATCTATCCTTCACAACCATAGATCTGATCTAATACAATTATGCATATAACAATATAACAACAATAGAGCTCAAAGCATCAATCAAAAACACAACAACAGATGTATGTGGTTCACCCTCTCTTTAGGGATATGTCCACAGAAATGTTCTTATGATATATTAAGATAACGATTACAGTTCTGATCTGTGCTCTTGGCTAGCAGATCCTCTCTTCTCTGTCTCTCTTCCTCTCTCCCTTCCTGTGCACCCAGCTACAGGACTTGATCTTTGCACCCAACTGAAGATCTGACAATACCAAAAGGCTCTCTCTCTCCCTCAACACTTTCTGACAATACCAAAAGGCTCTCTCTCTCCCTCAACACTTCTCTCACCCTCAATACAATATTCTCACAATAAACAATAATAAAAAACAAGGCTCAACCATAGTACTGACCCAACCTAGGTCCTCTCAACCTCTATTTATACATTATAATCCCTCACCGACATCCTTAGGTCGAAACCTAGGTGTCAAAAACCCTAATCACCAAAACCCTAGGTGTCTACAACCCTAGGTCAACTTGACCCATTCTTTCTAGGCTTCGCCAACCTATCTTTCCTTCTCCATCTCGCGGTGCTCCAAGGCATCTAATGCTATATTTTTCCACTTCTTGAGTCATCCTCGATCCATATTCCTTGCTGATCTATCATCCTCAATCTCCTCATCCAACAGCTTGATTTTTCATACTTCGCTCCATCTTCTCTGTTCTTTTGCTCACTTTGACCTAGTGAAAGCCACTATGTCTCCCGTGAACCTCTCCTTTTACCTTTTCTTCCTCGTTCTTTGCTTCCTTCCATAACCCAGGGCCAACAGGCTCTTTTATTAACTCAGTAAGAGAATTTGGAAAGTACATGAATACATCTCATTCTGAAATCAAACCACATAAATAGTGCTTAGATCAGAAAAAAAAACATCACCATTGGATTTGTGGCGTCGAATTACCCAAAAATGATTGTCTCCATGCTCTGATCCAATTCTAGCACTCCTAGGCCCAAAGGAATTCTTGTCTCAGATTTGGGTGCCCTCTACACCAGCAATAATGACAACATCCACCTCGAAATGCATGTCATATCATACAGTACAGTCGCATGCCATTTTCTCCCCCCCCTAGACTCTTGCTGAAACGTGTTATTAAGTATTAAGTGGGGTGGATATGCCAAGGAACACCCCTTGGTGCACTGGTTAGAGTGGATTTTTAAAGGTGTTAGTCCTGGTAGAGGTTCCGGGGTCAAACTCGTCAGACTCCCTTTTCTGCAAATGGTTATTATATGTTTAACCATGGTTTAAGCCCATCGCTAACTTTAGCATTCCTCCTATTATGCTGCCAATGATTGCATAGATTTTGCATGGTCCACCAAATTTGGCGGACTCGCCAATTCTTTTTTTAAAACAAAATTTGTTCACAGAATAACATTGGGCATTCTCGGGATGCCACTTGTTGCCCTCTGGTTGGTCCATGTGGCACCTTTTGATTTACCTACTCACACATTGATGTGGCTCATCCTGTCACCACCGTAATGACACGTGGTGCTTCCTGGGTGGTTCCATGTGGCACCTCCTAGGGGTGCCACATGGAACTTTCCTATTGGTTCACATGGACCCCTGAAAAGTCCACTCGTGGGTGACACGTGGTAGCTTGTGGTGTTGCCACATGGAATGATGATGTCATCATCCATACATTGACATCTCCATGCCATGTCAGCTGTTGACGTTAGCAGTATGGACGTTGATGTGTCCCCTACTGACTGGTCCTGGTTGGTACCATCTTTGACCACAAATATCTTTCAAACCGTAACTTCATTTGACGAGCCATTTGCATCGTTAGAAATATTGTGATGCTCTCTTTACGATCATTCCATTTTCACTAAGTTTTGGTAACTTTCAATTTTTTCCCTTTCTCTATCTGTTGGAGCCATTCTGAGTGTTATGAGTTGCCTCTATGAGTTCTGAGTTATCCTTAGCCTTCTCTGGATCCTTTTTGGATCAAGACTTCCCACTAAGAGACTTTTGGACCAACAAAAGCTTTCATCAATCAGCTGGTAAGTGAGGGAAGAGTTCCCTCACTTTGTCCTTCTCAATCCACTTTTCTTTTCTTGGATAGGTGCCTTTTAAGCCTACTCGAAGAAAATCAACATCAACCCTACATGAAGTCCTAGCCCTCTTATCCAGGATGATATCTTCCTGTAACTCATCCGATTACTCAGGTGAAAACTCATCAACTGATGGAATTGAATCTTCCTCATCTTGATCCATGATCATGGGAGGCTAAAAAAGTTTCAAGTTCTCAACATTCACAACTTAGTAAATATGCATATAAGGTGGAAGATCCAAACAAAAAACATTGGTACCACTTTTTTCTAATATAGTGAAGGGTCCATAATGAAGGGGCTTGAGTTTCTTGCATTCACCCTTCAATCTCTCCTTGCTGATATGAATCCATACCTAGTCTCCAACCTGGAACTGATGATCAACCCTGTTCTTGTCTTGCTGAGCCTTATATTGTGCTTGACTCGTCTCCAACTGTTCCCTGACTTCCTGCTATATCTGTTGAATCCCCTGGATGAATTTGTGGGCTTTTCCCTTTGTTCATTCTTCGCTTACATCGACATCTCTCCGATATATAAAGTCCAAAGGAACCTTTGGTAAGTACCCAAAACATGTCTCGAAAGGTGAACTCTGTGTGGAGGAATGTAAATCTCGGTTGTACGCATGGTGTACATAGGGTATCTATTCATTCCATACCTTGGGATTCTTGTTGCAGTAGCCTCAAAGCAATAGTACCACTGTTCGATTTACCACCTTTGTCTATCCATTGGTCTATGGATGGAAAACAATTCTCCTCTTCAATTTGGTTTCCATCATCTTCCACAAGCTAGTCCAAAATTCCCCAAGGAATCGAGTATCTTGATCTGAGACAATAGATGTGGGTAATCCAAAGTGAGCCCAAACATGCTGAAAGAAGACATTAGCAGTCTGCTCAATAGTGATCTGGTTTTTACAAGACATCAAGATACACATCTTGATGAACATATCCACTACAACATACAAATAATCATGACCCCCTTTGGTCATTGGTAAAGCCCCTACAAAATCCATGGAAATCCTTTCCCATGGATGGGATGGAATAGGGAGTGGTGAGTATAGCCCCAATTTTCTATTAGTGGGCTTACAAGTAGAACACATCACACACCCCTTTACATATTTGGTTACAATTCCTTTCATTTGAGTCTAGTAACAAAACCTCTGTAAATGATCCATAGTTTTTCCCACCCCAAAATTCCCAGACACAAGAGAAGTATGAGCTTCTCGTATTACATGGACTCGTTCACTTGTAGGAATATATAGCTTTCCAAGATGGTAAAGTAACTTCCCCTGCAAGCAATAGTTCTCTACCTGTGCACCAAGGGTTAGCTTTGTATATACTTCTTTAAAATCTTCATCGATGGTATGTTGTTCTATATATCTATCATGAGATAAATAAGCATTCTTCAAAATTATAGAAGCAACAATAGGAGGTCTAGAAAGCATTTCAGCTACCTTGTTACTTGTACCCTTTTTGTATTTGATTACGAAGTGGAACTGTTGTAGAAAACCCATCCACCTGTAGTGTCGATATTGTTTCAATTTGGTCTGTTCTTGAAGATACTGTAAGGGTTGGTGATCTGTATGTATACTGGTTTCCTTCCCTAACAAGTAGTGCTTCCATTTCTTTACACTCTGGACTAATGCAAACAACTCTTTATCATATGTAAGATAGTTAACAACAACTTGGTTAAAATTTTCAGAGTGGTAACAGATAGGCTTACGATATTGCATAAGTACTACACCCATGGTGTATCCGTTGGCATCTGTGTCGATTTGAAAAGGCTATTGAAGATTCAAAAATGCTAATACTGGTGTGACACTGATCTTCTCCTTCAAAATGTTGAAAGATTTCTTTTGCTTTCCTTCCCACTGAAAAGTGTTCTTCACACTGGTTAAGGCATGCAAAGGATCTGCTATAAAGGAGAAGTTGGGAATGAATCTCCTCCAATACTGGACTGTACCTAAGAAGATTTGAACTTCAGTTACACTTTTTGGCTCAGGCCAATCAATTTTGGAAGGGTCAATTTTCAATTGTCCTCCTCCTACAATATGACCCAAGTAAACAAGTGCAGTGTTGCCAAATTCACATTTAGACAATTTTACATAAACATTTTCCCTTTTCAAAGTATCCAATACTTTCTTTACATGCCTCACATGTGCATCCCATGTCTTGCTAAAAACAAGAATGTTGTCTAAATATAAAATAACAAAGTCATCTATGAAAGGCATGAATACATCAGTCATCACACGCATGAAAGTTTTCGGAGCATTACAAAGCCCAAACGACATAAACAACTACTCAAACAGTCCCTGTTTGGTTTTAAAGGCAGTTTTCCATGCACCTTGCTCTGTGACTCTAGTTTGATGATATCCACTGCACAAATCCAACTTAGTGAAATAGACAACATTCTTTAATTGATCAAGTAAATCATCTATGTGAGGAAGAGGGTATTGATTTTTCACCGTGATTTTATTTAAGGCCCGGTAATCGACACGCATTTACCATGTGCCATCCTTCTTTGGAACCATCACGATCGAAGAACCACAATGAGATGAATTGGGCCTGATGACCCCTTTATCCAATAAGCTCTGTAACTGCTTCTTGATCTCTATTATCTCCACAACTGACATCCTGTACATGCCCACATTAGGCAAAGGAGAATCCTACTGAAGATGTATCTCATGTTGGATTTCCCTCTTAGGAGGTAATCCATATAGTTCCTGAAATGTATCATCATAATTAGAAACAATATCAATTAATTCCTTTTTGTGAGATGGATCACACCCTTGGAAAGCATCGAATGTCGCAACATCTTTTTCTTTGACAACCATGAGTACATATCTCTTATTAGTGTTTATGAGTCTTTTCATTTTCCCTGCACTAACAAGTGTCATATTTATCGTCATGCTGTGAGCTCTAACAATATATTCCACTCCCCCTTTAGTAAGATGGTATTTGTTCTCATGACAAAAGAGGACTGCTTTTCTATCATAAAGATAAGGACTCCCCAACACTATTCCACATATATCAAGTGGTACAACATCCAAATCAACTTCATCAATGAATTTTAAAGGAATAGCAAATCTTAACCTACATTGTTTGGTGACATTAAGTTTTTCTTTGTCACATACCCAACCAACAGGATAAGGTTTCAGATGTGGTTTTGTTTCAAGACCCATTTTATTGAAAAATTCTTTAGATATTAAGTTTACTTGGGAACC
>CBVK0100413130.1:0-20056 GCA_900067695.1 Picea abies | reverse complement strand
CGTTGAGTACTTTTCCTGAGGTTTTTCTATGCTATATTGATGTTTGGTTCTTAACATGTACAAATGTTTTCTTTATATAATAACAACATATATACCTAACATATGTTTAGGGTTAGTGTTTATGTATCTTATTAGTCCCTGCTAAAGTAGGGAATATAGCAATCAATTACTATCATTTCACTGATCAGGGTTGAGTTTCAAGAACAATTCCATATCTTTATCAATGAAAAGAGAGAGAGATTATAGCTACAATTGAAGGGAAAAGGGTATGTGGATTACATAAACCTAGAATATTATGGAATCCACATATCCCTTTTCCATAAAATATACTAACTAGATCCAAAAACCAAAGACATGGAATATGGTACTACACATATTATAATATATTTTCAAGGAAAAAAAAAGCTAAATGCAAATTGGACATTTGAAAATAAAATTACAAGTTAAATGAGTACATCAATAAAAAATAACATACTAACCTTGCAAGTTCAAAATCCAAGCTATGTAGATTAAGAATTGGATTTGTTCAACTGGTGGGTGATGGGAAAAATAAACAGCTCAAACAAAAGCCAAGAACAGTGTCGCAACTATAGAAATTATGTCGCAAAGTCTCTTAAAGTCACATATATATAGATAAAATAGTCAACTAGCCATTAACACTAACCAATGAGATAGGAAAAAATTTCATCGCTATTGCCACGAAAGTTCATCTCTATAGCAATGAAAATCCAGACTATGTTAATTTAATATTTTCATGGATATTGCAATGAACTTTCATGGCAATATCGATGAAAATCCTACCCTGTTTAAAAAAATGATGACACTAGTGGAATCGTGAAAAATTTTCATGGAATAATCCACCCATATGTAGTAGTGGATCGATCAGGAAGAAACAACAAACCATCTCCTCAACGGATGTGCCTACACTGCAGAACTGTGGGACTAGGCTGCAAGTATCTTCTACTAGTCTGACAGGGTTTGAGGAAACATTGCCACAACCATCAAGCTCTGGAGAGAAAACTACATCGACCAAGAAGAGGTGAACCTTTGTTGGATCCTCTCCCTAGGAATGATCATATGGTCGATATGGAAGGAAAGGAACTGACATATTTTCAGAAACCAAATTTGGCCAGAAGGAAAGATCAGGGAAATAATAACATCAATGATACACGAGATGGTGATGAGCTGCAACTGCCAGGTAGGTAGAGTGAAACCCACTGATCAGGATTCCCAAGTCTTAGAGGTTTTCCACCTGAATGGTGGACACAACCCCAATCAAAACAAATAGCCACCACAACTCCATGTAGGTGAGCGCAACTGGAAACCACCACCTTCAGGCTCCTTCAAGTTGAATTTCGATGGGGTGGAAAAAGGAAACCCAGGGAGAACAAGTTTGGGAGGAGTTATCAGGGATAGTAAAGGGAACATCATATGGTTGTATGTTGGAAGTCTGGGAAGCTCAACCAATAACGCCGTAGAATTCGAAGCCCTGGAGATTCTGAACCGGGAAGGGATGACGAATGCCATAGTGGAAGGAGATTCAACACTACTCATCAACACAGTGAGAAAACTCCAAAACAGTGCTAGAATGGGTAAAATTCAAAGGCACTGGAGATTGGCCCACCTACTGAAAAAAAATCCAGGAGCACTTGCAGACAGAGATCACTGTGGAGTTTCCCTGGGTGCAGAGTTTAGCAAACGGACTGGTGGAAAAAATAGAAAATGAGGGGGTCGATAAAGAAGGGCCAAAGATGGACACAATCTAGAGAAACATCCTACAAGGTCAATTCCAGGCAGATTGCACCCAACTTGTGGCAAAATACTGGGCCAACAAAAGCAGTACGAAATATTACAGAAATAATGGAGGTGCATAAGACACTGAAGGACATGTAGGTCCCAGATAGAATTCAATGACCCACCATTCAAATTAGGTTACAAATGCAGATGCAGATCACACATCAGGAAAAGGTATGAAACCATAGTCCCATCAATAAAAATAAATACAGAGACTACCCTTTGGAAAGGAGAAGAAATAACCCACAAACGATAAAGGACAAAGGACAATTGGTTTCACTGCTTTGGCACAGGGATAATGGCAAGGTCATCAAATGCACACACTCTAGAACATAGGATACTGACCAAAAGGACCACCTTGATGATCATGCCATGATTGCAAGGACGGGACACCAGAAAATACCGTAGCTGAGTTGGATCCATAAAGGCAGGGACACCAGAAAATACCGTAGCTGAGTTGGATCCATAAAGGCAGGGACACCACAGAAAATACCGTAGCTGAGTTGGATCCATAAAGGCAGGGACACCAACAATTACCACAGAACTGAGCGTTGCAATTACATAAGCCACCTTACATACTAGAAAGAGGTGAAGCGAAACAGGGAAAGAACCCAATGTAACAACTACCACCTACAAGTGAAGATGGTACACATGAATAAAAATAGCAGAAAGAGAAGCCCCTAGGGGAAGGAACCACCACTAAGCGCTCGAAGGATGACAAGAATTGAACAAGTGGGCAAGGAAGAAAATAGTACCTTTTTCACAAAGTTAGACACAAAGGGCAAGACGACCATCAAAATATGGGAGATAGAAATCAACAACGCCCACACGAGCAAATCCTAGTCACAAATAACACAGGAAGTAGGGGGCATAAGAGACCCTGAATAACACAGGAAGTAGGGGGCATAAGAGACCCTGGAGCCACACAACCAAGGATAACTATCTACTACAAGATGGTGGAGGAAGCCTGGAGAACCAAAATACTGATAGGTAAGATGTGTGTGGCCTGGAGTGAGACCAACAGGATAGAATCCAAAGAACAAGAGAAAGAGTGCAAAAGAATTCACAACTGCCTCAGTAACCTAGAGGTGGGGGTAAAAAGACTTGCAAAGGAACACAAAATACAATAGGAGAAACTGGAGTAAATGGCAGGGCAATTTCATCTCTATCTACGCTACGTCCACCATATAGACATTACTCCATATGACAGAGATATAACCCCAACAAGCATCAGAAAGTTGCGCCTAGTAGAAAAAATGGAGGAGAACATAGCCCGATAGGAAGGAGATGAAGAGAACCCCATCAACCTAGACTCGCGCAGGACCATCCCCGGTCATGTCTCTCAGAGTAGTAGCTAACCCCACTATTCTTAGACTTTTTCTGATTTCTTTTTGATGATATTTTTTTTTGTCTTTTAAACTGGATTATGGTAGCTTGGGTCGGTTTCCCAAGGTGGTGACCCAGGCATACCTCGTTTACTATCAGACTCTGCAACCTAGGGACCCTAGATCTGGTTTCCATTTTGGCAAATCTTAGAAGTCCCTGCATCAATTTTGTACTATAACCTTCTAAAGAAATATACATTCTCACACTCATTTACAAAAAAAAATAAAAATCCTTTGGGGGCCCATTTTCCCCTGGACCCTGCAGGAGGGGCAAGCCCCCCATGCACTCCCACACATGGAGGAGTGTACATTCTTATGGGGTTTAAAGTCTTCATGGAGTATAAACACAACTGAAAACAAAGGCCTCTGAATTAGGAAGATAATCATGCTCCACAACCAACAACATGGATTTGGAGCTTCCCTAAGGTTGGATCCTTAGAATCAGGGGGTTGTAGCCTCCTTATGGTTAGAGACAGAGAATTCAGGGAGTTTTAGCTTCCTTCATGTTGGAGCCTGAGAATAGGGGATCATAGTCTCCTTCTAGTTATAGCTAGAGAATTGGGAAGCCAGGGCTTCCAATGAATGTATTCTTTTGATATATAAGAAAAGCATTATGTGGTTTTCTCCCATTTGGGTTTCCAGGTAAATTCTGGTGTACTATGTTTCGCTAGGTGTCTATTGATTTATATTTCTCATGATATTTTTATGATATAGTACTGATGAATTTAATGATTACATATTGTTTTTAAAAGTGATAATAATGTTATCATATTGATTCACCCCCCCCCTCTCAATATTCCAACAATTGGCATCATAGAGGGTCCTTCAAGAAGCAGTTTAACCACTGGAAGGAGATCATGGAATACGCTAATATTGGAGCATGAATATTTGATGGATATAACTATGTCTTTTGGAGTAAAAGGATGCAAACCTTTTTACAGGAACATGGATTTGATGTTTGGCGGTTAGTAGTTGACGTATATGTAGCACCAACTAGTCCCTCAACTGACAAAGATGGAAAGAAACTCAACGAAAACAACTCAAAAGATAAAGGCTCCATTATGAGCAGTTTGGATGATTCAAGATTTTTCAAAGTTATGCATTGCAATACTGCAAAGGATATTTGGGATAAACTTCAAAAAATTTATGAAGGTGACACCAAAGTCAAGGGAGATAAGTTTCAAACCCTTAGAGATAAGTTTGACCAACTGAAGATGAAGGAAGATGAAAACATTGCAGCCTATTGTCTACGAGTTGATGAAACAAGTGAACGTTATTAGAGGACTGGGATAAGATGTTGATGAGTCAATGGTCGTTCAAAAGGTTCTAAGATCCCTACCTATAAGATGTGATCCTAAGATATCAACCCAAGAAGAAACAAAATATCTTGACAGTTTGAGCATGGACAAGCTATATGGAATTTTCACAGCTTATGAAATGAGGAAAAAACAAGAGAACCCAATCATGAAGGAAGAAACATTAAAAGAATCCAAGAAGATGAATAAGAAATACAAGAAAAATTCAAAACCAAATTGCAACTGCAGTGATGAATCATAGGAAGATGAAGAAATTGAAAATTTTGTAAGAAAGTTGAAAAGAGGAACTAGAAAGTACAAAGGTATGCTTCCATTGAAATGTTTTAATTGTGATGGTATTGGTTAGTTTGATTCTAAATTCCCTTATTCTAAGAATAAAGGTAGAAATGAAGAAGAAGATCCTAAGAAGAGAAATAAAAATTAAAAATGAGACAAGAGAAGGAACAAAAATAATTTTCTCAAGAAAAGTCTCTACTCAAAGGAAGACAACTCTTCATCAGATGAGGATGATGATAGTGACAGTGATTCAAAAAGAATACTCTTCATGGAAGTAGAAGATGATGAATAATATTCCAAATATTCCTAAGAATAAGGTGAAGTCAATCTTAGAGTAGAATTAATCAATGCCTTAGAAGAACTGGGGAAAGAAAGAAAAAAATTGAGTCACTCAAGGATGATTTAAAGAAGAAATAAGGATCTAAAAATTCCAACTCGAAATAAATAGAGCATACAATAAAAAAGTTGAATATCCAAGTAGAAGAAGATAGAAGGATTGAAGAAGCACTCATAGTTCGGTTAGAATAAAAGGAGAAGATGATTGAAATCTTGGAAGCAGAAATAGTCACTCTAAGAAAATATCTTCAGCCACAGAATAACACCAAAATATGGGATGAGATCATCGATAGTTAAAGGCCATACTATGATAGGTTCGGACTAGGATACAACCAGATGCATATCGAGAAAGGCTCAAGCTCCAAGAAAACAAAATAAGAAGCAGAACAAAGTACCTATGCAGAAATAGTCAGAGGTACTTAAGAAGAAAACCATAGAAGAACTATACAACCTAGAAGATTTAGAACACATAACCAATAGTCAACAACAACTCAAGAAGAAGAAGGCTCCGGAAGAGAAACACCATTCAGAATATCTCTTACAACATGTATCAAACTATTTTTCTTAGTTTATTCTATTATTGTCATAATTTTGGTCACAAAGATGCAAACTATAGAGCCTATGCCAAGAACAAAAACAACTATGAAGGCCATTCAAAAAACAATTATCTAAAAAAGTCACATGAAGCACAAAAAAAAAAATCACGACAGTTTTGGCTCACTAAGTAATGAGATAGGGTGCTACAAGTGCAATCATTTTGGACACATGGCCAAAGATTGTAGACTGACTATTCCTCCAAGGGAACCAAACCAAAATATCAATAGTCCCAAACATGAACCATAAAGGATATGGATAAGGAAGAAGAATCAATTCAATATTGAAGAATTTTCGCCTTCCCTACAAGATCAATACAAGAAACATGGATAGTATGTTGACAATGGTTGCTCAAATCATATGATAGGTGATAAGGAAACATTTCTAACTCTAAAAAGGGAAAGATATGGATCCCTTTTGTTTGGAAAGGATAACTTAGCCAGAATTATAGGAAGAGGTACAATCAAGCTTGGAAGTAAGGATGCCAAGGCAAAAAATGTTCTACTATTCAAAGATATGAATCACAATCTTCTAAGTGTAAGTCAAATGTGTGATCAAGGACACAAACTTTTGTTTGACTCTGAAAAATGTGAGATAAGGAAATAAGGATCAAGAAAGTTGGTGGCTACACCTAGAAGAACTCCAAACAACATATATGTCCTGAATGAAATTGGAAAGGAAATAGGTTGTTTAGGAAAGAAAATTTAAAGTTGGCTCTAGAATAGAAGAATGGGTCACATAAAATTTTATAACCTTCTCGAAATAAGCAGTGAAATAAATGCTCGAGATCTCGAAGCCAACAAGCACTCTATGTGAGCATTGTCTACAAGGAAAACAAACTAGTACAAATTTCAAATCAAAATATTAATCCATAAAAAAACCATTAGAGATTGTACACATTGACCTATGTGGACCTAAAATAACAAAACGATTAAATAGAGAACAATACTTTATGCTACTAGTTGATGACTACACAAGAACGACTACATTTTTCTTTCTTAGGAAGAAGTCAGAGGAATTCAAACACTTCAATATATACAAAGAGATAGTTGAAACCAAGATGGAATTGAAAATAAAGTGTTTGAGATCAGAAAATGGAGGAGAATTCACATCAAATGAATTCATGAACTTTTGCGAAAAACATGGAATAAAAAGACAGTTCTCAGTAGCTAGGACACGTCAACAAAATGGAGTTCTCGAAAGAAAGAACATAACAGTACAATCAAAACCATGTTGAAATTTTTCAAGTTGAGTGACATATTTTGGGAAAATGCAGTACATACAACAATCCACATCCTAAATAGAGGAATGCTCAGAAGTAACAATGATAAGACCCCCTATGAGTTATGGAAAGGGAGACCGATGAATGTGAAGCATTTCATATTTTTTTGGAAGAAAATGTTATATCAAAAGAGAAGATGACAGGCTTGGAAAATTTGACTCCCGAGTAGATAAAGGCATACTAGTTGGGTATTCAAGAAAAATCAAGGCATATAAATTTTCAATCTAAGACTCAACATAATCGTGGAAAGAATCAATGTAACGATTGATGAGACTAATGTATGAAAGGGAAAAGAAGGAAGAACATATTCAAAAGTACAGGATGATGAGGAAGGTCTAAAAGAAGAGGCCAACAAAGATGAACACTAGATCAAGGCTATGGATGTAGAATTAGATCAGATAGAAAATAATGACACAGGGGAACTAGTTCCAATATTGAAGAATAAGAATGTGATTGGCACAAAGTGGGTTTTTCATAACAAATTGAATGAGGATGGACATATAACTAGAAACGAAGAAAGATTAGTTTGCAAGGGATACACTCAGATCTAAGGTATATATTTTGAAGAGACCTTTGCACCAACTGCTAGGATGGAAGAAATTAGATTGATATTAGCCTATGCATGTTGCAAAAGAATCAAGGTATATCAAATGAATGTTAATTCAACATTTCTTAATGGAAAATTAGAATAAGAAGTCTACATTGAATAACAAGAAGGATTTCTACTGTTAGAAGTGGGATATTATTTTTGTGGGATGAAGCAAGAATTGTATGGAATCAGGTAAGCTCCCATAGAATGGTACTAAATATTGGATATGTATCTACAAAAACGATTATTTAGGAAGGGAAATGCATAAAACAATCTCTACATAAAACTGGATCGAGACAATATATTAATAATTGAAGTTTATGTAGATGACATCATCTTCAAAAGCAGTAATGGTAGGATGATTCAAAAGTTTTCCAGAGATATGAAAAATGAGTTTGAAATGTATTTACTTGGTGAGTTTACTTTCTTCTTGGGATTATAGACATGCCAACATGATAAAGGTATTTTCATCTCTCAGACCAAGTATATCAGAGAAATTCTAAAGATGTTTAGAATGGAAGATTGCAAACCTGTGAGTACTCCTATGCATAAAAGTTGCAATTTAATTAAGGAAGATGAATCTAAGGATGTAGATCAGAGACACTACAGATATATTATTGGAATTTTACTCTATGTGATAGCGTCAAGACCATATGTGATGCAAGCAGTTGGATAGGTTGTGAGATTTCAAGCAACACCAAAAGAAACACATGTTATGGTAGTAAAAAGAATATTCAGATATCTCAAGGATACAAAATATTTTTGATTATGGTATCCAAAAGGTAATGATCTATTTTTGGTCACCTACACAGATGCAAATTGGGAAGCTATAATTGTTGATAGAATAAGTACAAGTGGAGATACTTCCTACTTATGTAAGTGTCTAGTATCATGGAGGAGCAAGAAACAATCACCAGTATCCTTATCCACAACAAAAGAAGAATAAATTGCATGGGCATCATGTTGCACTCAAGTTCTATGGATATTGTAGGATATACAAGTGGAATATGACGAGCCTATTCTGATACTATGTGATAACACTAGTTCTATCAATATCTCCAAGAATCCAGTAATGCATTCCAAGATGAAGCACATTTCGATCAAGTTTCAATTTATATGGGAATAGGTTACGAAGAAGAACATCAAGATAGATTACATTGGGACAAAAGAAAATATTGCATATATCTTCACCAAACCTCTTCCAAGGGAGGATTTTGAGTATCTTTGACAAAAACGTGGAGTAGTTTCTTCCCCACAGTGATACACACATCATTAGGCATAGTAAGATGGGGGGAGAAGCAGAAGATATGAAGAATTCCAGTAAAGAATATTTTGAATGTTTTTCATATACATTAGAGATTTACATGAGGAAGCACCATGAAGAGAAAGAAGATGCTTGTAGATAGGGGGAGGATCCCCAAGGAGAATTACCCTTTATCATTGATGTCAAAGGGGGAGAGAAAGAACATATGCATGGAAATGGAGAGAAATATTAGATGCATGGAGACAAGGGGAGCGATTAGTCATGGGGGGAGAGATGGTCATAGGGGAGAATGAGTAGGAGCATGAGTGTTCATATGCCATCAGTGTTTCCATCAATTCCAAAGGGGGATATTGTTGGAAAGTTGGTTGGTATAGATGTCAAAAAGCAGTGGATTGATGTCAACAGATGTAATGGGTGTATTTGGAGAAGTATCCAAAGTGGTCCCCTTATGGTGTATCTCTAAGCATCATGGCCCTCACGGGAAGATGCTTTAAAGAAGTCTACATGAAACCCATAGGTGTGGTCATGGAACCTAAAGTTGATAAAGGAAAAAGGCCATGACGGATAGAATGAATTTAGGTAAATCACTCATGGATGGATATTCCTCTTCATGTTGTTTTTGGTGATATGTGGTACGCCACATAGTTCCTCACAGTAAGGAAGTTATGGATTTTTGAAGTTAGAATCCCCGAAGAATGGTCAAGAAACCCCTTGTTTGTTACAAGTCTTTAATGAAAAGGTAAAGTGGTTGTAACAAGAAAATTAAGAAGCCCCTAATATTAAGGAAATAGGTTACCTAGTAAAAGTATAAATACATCTAAAGGATCCATTCACAAGTAAATTCACTCACTTATTCTATTTAACATATTGTAGTGAACTAGTGATCTATTTGGCAAGTTTACGATGGTGAAATATGAGGTAGCAATGAGTGATAAGTGAGGGAGTTTTGGAGTTGCATAGGAGAGTGAGGTTCGTTGAGGAAACCATATTTTGGTTGTCCCCCACGGGTCAGACCACTAGTGTCATGTGGGTTCCAGTATACATGTCAGGAGAGGCCCCGCAAGACATGATGTCTTAGTCTTGGAAGGACAAGAAAAGTTTGGGGGAAATGCTAATACTAGGTCCCTAAAGATAGAATATAACTTACAAGTCAACATCTTAGTATTTCAGGTCAGCTACAGAGGTACTGGTATGTTTGTGTACTTTTTCTGAAGGTTATACTTGATTATGATGAGGTGTATGCTTGAGGAATACTTGACATATTGATGAGGGTTTGACACATGATTGAGGTACATGATTAAGAAAGGAATTATGTTATATATGGTTCAACACATATCATGATTGTTATGGTTCATATATTTGGGATGATTATTCATGGTTGAGGTGTACACTTGATGTATGTTGGAATATGCATGAGGGACATGCATTGGCTCTTCATTGATTATATGGAACATGTCTTCATTGATGATATGGAAAATATCTATACTTGATTGATGGTATGGTATAAAGTACATGCTATATTCAATTTTGACATATGGTACATGATTCAATACTTATCATTGATGTTCTATCTTATTATTCATGATTGATGCATATATGTCGGTACACAGTTGATGAATGCTATGGTACAGGTTGTAGTTGGTTGATGATCAGTTACAGGGTGATGAGATGGAGATAGTGACAGGTTGGGTACAGTGGCAGGTTCATTTGACAGTGGCAGTGGCAGTGACAGTGGCAATGATTGTGGTAGTGAAAATTGGTCTACAATTATATTTCAGGGTGGTAGGATGAGGCAAGGAAATGGGGTTGTAGCCTCCTTCTAGTCGGAGCTAGAGAATTTAGGGAGTTGGGGCTTGAGAATAGGGGGTTGTAGCCTCCTTTCAGTTGTAGCTAGAGAATTGGGAAGTTGGTGCTTCCAATGAATGTATTCTTTTGATATATAGGAGAATAATTCCTTGGTTTTCTCACATTTGGGTTTCCACATAAATTCTAGTGTATTTTGTTTATGTGGATGTCTATTGATTTATATTTCTCATGATATATTGATGAAATATTGTTGATGAGGTTAATGATTACATATTGTGGTTAAAAGTGATAATAAAGTGCGCATATTGATTCACCCCCCCCCTCTTAGTATTCCAACATCTGCGAGTTGACGAAATAGTTAACACTATTAAGGGATTAAGAGCATAATTTGATGAATCAATGGTTGTTAAAAAGGTATTAAGGTCTGTTCCTATGAGATTTTATCCTAAAATTTCATCCCTATAATAAAGAGAAGAGCTTGGTACATTGAGCATGGGTGAGCTACATGGAATACTTACAACCTATGAAATGAGAACAAAATAGGAGAACCCAGTCACAAAGGAAGCAACTTTCAAGGCATCCAAGAAGACAAAGAAGAAGAAAAAAGAAAAATTCAAAACCAGGTTGTAGTTGTAGTGATGGTTCATATGAATATGAAGAGATGGCTAACTTCATAAGGAAATTAAATAAAAGAACCAAAAAGTATAAAGGTATGCTTCCATTGAAATATTTTAATTGTGGTGGTATTGGTTGTTTTTCTTTTAAATGTCCTCATTAGAATAAATATAGCGATGCATAAATATATTCTAAAAGGGAAAAGAATTATCAAAATGGAAACAAGAGAAGAAACAAAAGGAAATTATTCAAGAAACGTTTCTACTCAAAGGAGGACAATTCCTCATTAGATGAGGATTATAATGATAGTGGCAGTGATTCAGAAAGAGTACTCTTCATGGAAATATAATATTATGAAGAAGAAGGTGAAATCAATCTCAGAGAATAGCTAATCAATGCATTAGAATAACTTAGGAAACAAAGAAATAAGAACAAGTCACTCAAGGCAGAGTTAAAAATGAAAGAGGGATTTCGGAATTTCCACTCTAAAAAGATAGATCAAATGATCATGAGTCTAGAAATTAAAATAGAGTAAGATAAAATAATTGAGGAAATACTTAGAAGTTAGTTAGAAGAAAAGGATAAAATGATTGGAAGCTTGGAAGAAGAAAAGTCTCTTTAAGGAAAGATCTTCAGAAGAAATATATGCAACAGAAGAGCACTAGAATATTGGATCAAATCCTTAGCAGTCAAAGACCATCAAATGACATATCCGAATTAGGATAGAATCAAGTACATAATGAGAAAGGATTCAGCTCCAAGACAAAAAAAAATAGGAAGAAAAATAAAGAATCTATGAAGATATTGTCAGATATTATATCAAGAAGGAAGAATGCAAGCCCCAAAAGAAGAACATTCTAGAAATAAAGAAGATTCAAGAAGATGATTTCAGAAGGAATGCATCACAGAGAATATCATATAATCCTAGGTATCAAAGTTTTTTTTATGTTCATTGTTTTAATTGTGCTAATTTTGGACATAAAGCTGTAAACTACAAAGACTATGCTAAGAACTGAAGCAACTATGTAGGGTACTTAAATAATAGCTATCCCATAAAATCTTATGAAGAATGTAGTAGAAAAAAAAATAGTTTTGTCTCATTGAGCAATGAAGTAGAATTCTACAAATGCAAGAATTTTGGACACATAGCGAAGAATTGTATATTGACTATTCCACCCAGGGAACCAAAGCAGAAAATTAACAATCATATATTGGAACCACAAGAGATGTGGAAAAGAAAGCAAAATCAATGCTTGCTTGATTTGCAATCCCAACACAGAAAACGTGATTGGTAAGTTGATAGTGGTTGTTCAAAGAATATGACAGGTGACAAGAATAGGTTTCTAACTATGAATAAAGAAAGAGATGGATCAATTTCATTTCAAAATAATCATTCAGCTAAAATTATAGGTAGAGGTGCACTTAAGCTTGGAAGCAAAGATTCCATGGTAGAAAATTTTCTATTGGTCGAAGATATGAAACACAATTTGTTGATTGTAAGTAAAATGTGCGATCAAGGACGCACGCTTTAGTTCGACTCAGAGAAATGTGAAATTAGAAAAGAAGGATCAAGAAAGTTAGTGGCAACAATGATAAGGACTCTGAACAAAATATATGTTTTGAATGAAACTAGAAAAGAAGGTGTTTCTTATGAAAGGAAAATGAAAGTTGGCTCTGGCACAAAATAATGGGTCACATGAACTTTGAAAATCTTGTCAAAATAAGCAGAAAGGAAGTAGTAAAATAAATGTATGGAATTTCAAATCCAACGAATATTCTATGTAAGTATTTTCTACAGGGAAAACAGACGAGAACCAGTTTCAAATCAAAGGAGTACTCAACAACAAAACCATTGGAAATTATGCATACCGATCTATATGGACCAATGAGAACAAAAGGATTAAATGGTGAATAGTTCTTCATGCTATTGATTAATGACTACACAAGAATGGCTGCAGTTTTATTTCTCAAGAAGAAGTCTGAGGCATTTGAACACTTCAAGATATTTAAAGATATGGTTGAAACAAAGATAGACTTGCAAATAAATGTTTTGATATTAGACAATGGTGGAGATTTTATGTTGAGCCTCTAAATTGACAACCCCCTTATTATACTCCTCATCTATACCTTTTTGGCTTACCTAAGCTTGGATAAATGACAAAGAACACTACCATTAGCCATTGATGAGGTCATAAGGTAAAGTATAATTAATTCATGCATTTTTGTGGTTTATTGAGCTAGGAGACTAAATGTTTCATGTACTAATGTTTTAATTTGCCATGTATAACCTTTGACCTCTAGATGAGTCTAGCATTTCGGTACCAACTCAGCCATCTGGTACTTATGCACCAGATTTCCACTGTCTGAATTCGGTACCAAGCACACCTTCCATTCAGATCCGATATCGAATCTCACCTGTCGAGATCCGATATCAACGGCTACAGACTATCGCGATCTGGTACCAACCACTTATTCACTTTTCAGATCCGGTACCATTTACTGAATCTCACCTGTCACGATCCGGTACCAATATAGGAAGCAAAATATACCAAGTTTAGCTCCAGATCGTACTAAAGATAATTGTTGGATGTTTGTTGAATCATTAAAGATATAACAAGGTTATGATAAGCTTGTTTATTTATTGGTTCATCCTCATACACTTCGTGTCATGAGGATGAAGATTAAAATATGTAACCGAATATATAAATTTGGCAATTGACTGATTTGCTAAAGATTTCACCTCCTTGTGTTTCACGACTAAGATTGTTTAAATAGGCATGGCAAGGATGGTGGAAGTAGTAGAGAGTTAGTATAATCCATCATGTGCAACAATGTTACATATTGTAGAACACATTCAGAGTTGAATTTTAATAGAAGGATGTCATTTATTTCAAGGTCTTGATCATTTATGAATGAATGTGAGTTGAATTGTTAGCATAGTTTAATTCTCTGTTTTGAAATTTAAGTAAGAGGAATGTGTGGATTGAAAGAAAGCTTACTGTAGACTCTAGTCGCTGACCTGTTGAAGCATAAAGG
Organism: Picea abies; assembly: GCA_900067695.1. Classification (NCBI taxonomy): domain Eukaryota; kingdom Viridiplantae; phylum Streptophyta; class Pinopsida; order Pinales; family Pinaceae; genus Picea; species Picea abies. Next base: position 5,763 of record CBVK0100413130.1, on the reverse strand, counting down.
GCCCACCACCCAACAAAGGTCGACATCCTTATATATTAGTGTTAGTAGTTGATTTCAATAGTATAGATGTTAGATTAGCTGAATCTTAATTCTTCCAGATGATAGCAGTATAGTTTAGACTAGGATTTCGATTATACGATTGTTTGGAGATCTTTACTTACTCTGTTTTGCATATGTTTTGTTTCTGTTTTTATGAATTTGATTTTGTTTCATGGACATAAATGTTGGCAGTAGTAGTCATACATATTTGAAGGAGAACTAGTGAAGTTTACAACAACACATTGTGAACCACAACATACTGAGTATATTGACTATTGAACTACCCATGCTATGTCTTGATGATTGATGTGTGATTTCCCTTTTAGAAGTGTGATTGCATAGTTAGTTTTTTGGGTCAGATAGCAGAGTTTATCCGTCAAAGAACTCCATATCATATTTTCATGTGCCATAATGGAGTAGATAGCCCCTCTATAAAAGGCAACCAAAGTGTGTTTTGATTTGCTAGTTTGTTTTGTTTCCAACATGCATAATCTAGAATAGTTTTATACTCATGACATTAGAATTACCTTTATTACCAGTGTATTGCAACTCTATTGATTACGAATCCTGGATTGATAATTAATGAGTGCATTATAATAAACATATAAGTAGCACACCATTTTGGCACTGTTGTCGGAGAGGTGCTAAAGGGATTAGAGCATAGGTAGGTTGCTTTTATTTCTCCAAAGCCTTGATTGTTCCTTTCATGCAAGGGTGTTTCTTTTTATGCAATCGTGTTTATTTTCATGCAAGTGTGGTGTGCTTTTAAGGATGGCCTAAGGGTGGAGAGAAGACGGTAAGACATGAGGGAAGAGCCCATGCATCCAATTTAGTGGGGTTACTCCAAAATTAGGTTGTCCTCTTCCTTTTAGTAGTTAGAATTTGTGTTTTATTGGCATTTGCCATTTTTTATATATATGAGAAGAGAAGCTAATTTGTGTGAACATATAACTTGGTGGCAGTAGGATCCTAGTAGCACAATGGTGCTTCAAGTATATAATTGGTTTGCTTACATTTTATTTTAGTTTTCTTCTTTTTATTTCCTTAGGATTTAAAAAATAATAATTTGGGCACTGTAAGAACCCCCCTCTACACTAATCCATGTGTGAAACAGGACCCATAAACCAGCAAAACGGACTCAAATATGATCAAGAGTTTGGAAGAACTCTCTCCATCCTAGCAACAGCTGGGATCTCAATCTCTACCTCACAAAAAGAACAAACATTGACAGCAATCAAGAACCTATCCGCCTCTCCAGAAGTGATAGAAAAACAAGATTTCCATAAGCTACATCCACAAGAAGATCTATAAGACTCCTTTGATCACCCTTTCAAACCTGTAGAGGAGACTAAAGAATCATTTAATGGAGAGAAACTGCTAGAACCTAAGATTGAGGAGTCCTTAGCATGTTTCTTAGTAGATCATGTATGTACTCCAAAGACCAATCATCTTGAAGAGGATAATCTGCATAGCATGGTAGAGGAGGACATTCAGTGTGACCTAAACAAAGAAGAGAAACAAGAATATAGTGATCCTATTGAAATATGGTTTCAATTAGTTATTAGGTCACACCACTCTTATATTTTTCATTATTGCTTGATCTCATCATCAAAGTAGTTGGTCCTTCATAATCCAGTATGCATTAAAATTTATCTTTTAAACCCGAGTATGGATATGGCTTCACTAGAAGTATTCCTATACTTGAAGGACATTTTATTTTGTTTAATTAGAGTAGGATAGGTAAATAAATAAATAAATGTTTCACATAAGTACAACGAAACCTATCTTTCATACTTTTCATAAATGGGAATGTCAAAAGATAATAAAGCAATCAGTTTAAGATCTTTTTTTCCTATAGTAGAATTATTTTTAAAAGTTATGATGATTTTGTTTGGAATCTTATGAGAAGGGAATCTCTTCATCCTCCGAATGCAGACATAATACTGGAAGGGTTTCAAAAGAGGAAAAGGTATCCTTGTCAATGGAAGATAACACTTAAGGGAGTGATTCCTGGCCTATTTCTTCAAAATTCTTCTTTTTCCTTAAAGTTGTTAAAAATTAGGCATTCGTGCTTTATATTTACCTATCTATTTTAAGACCTCTATTTCACAAGGATGGTCAATTAAGTGATATTTTAATAGCAGTTGAAACTGAATGTTAAGTCCAAACTATTTCATTCATATCTAATAATTCAACCTTTGACATTTTCCCTAAAAATTTTATGTTTTTAAGCATGAATAAAAATCTAGTTTTAATTAGTTCTATTGGTTTGTTTTTAGCAGGTGTTCACATCTCTCTAAGCAGCCATTTTTTAGCATCTCACATTGTTTGCATGAGGCCATGCAAAACCTTAGGCATGGGGGAGTGGTTGCTGAAACCTTCATATTATTTTACAACTTCTGTCGGCAGGACCAAATCAACATGTTCAGTGCTAGGATTTGATATTCATTTCTAGAATTTCAGTCTACGCTATTCCAGTACTAATGGTCATTTATGTGCTCATCCAATACCAAAGGAGAAAGTTTGCATTCATACGGTACTGAACAACATTCATGTGATCATCTGGTATTGATGGTCACCTGTGTGCTCATCTGGTACCAAAGGAGGAGGTTTGCACTATTTCGGTACTGAACCACAACTCTGAGCTATTCCAGTACTGAAGCACAACCCTACTTCAATCCAATACTCAGGTGATCAGGTACCGGTAATGAGGTGTTGGTAGATCTTATCCTATACTCAAATTTTTTTCTTCTCGATTCAAATTCTTCAAGTAATAGGACGTATAAACTCAACATTTTTTCGTTTTACTAAAATAAATTAGACTAATTATGCAATAAACATATGGTTACTCTCAATTATTGCACGCTCCTTACCATGAAATTTTGCAAGCCCTCGTATATATCTCTCGTATATTATCATTGAATTCCTTGGTAAAGTGGTTGTCATAATGAATGAGAAAAAATCATTCATCATGTCACTCTGTTCCAATACTATCTATTCTGGTATTGCAAAAATCTACTCCATTACTTATCTGGTACCGATGCCAAAGTGATTAGAGGTATGAGCTAATATCTTCATGTTCTTTCTATCAAGGATAATTTAATTCTTGTGTTGAATTGTTTTTACTCTCATGTACATCTTCCTCCTACATTTCTACACTCAACCCTAAATGAATCATCCTTGCTATCCTTTAATAAGATATTTTCACATGTATCTCTATATGATAATGGTTGCACTTGTCTTATTACCTCATCATTTTGAAGAAGTGATTGCTAATTGAAATATCCATTGAAAAGTGGCGACACCATTATGTCTAATACTAACCTAGTTGATTCAAAGAAGTTTTTATCCAAGTTTTTCTTTACAAGTTTTTCTTTGAAGGTATTCATGAAAACCTCATGTGGTGGACCGCCCTTGCAAAACCGCAATGAACTTTCATGAGAACCCTAATAGGATTAACTAGAGGGACCACTTAGTCATTATCCAAGATGTTATATTATACATTGAATAGATGAGATTTAAGTTGAATGTGGATGATGTCACCCTTAGGATAATTGCAAACAATTAATTATGTGCCTAATAACTCTAAAACACTCTCGTACCACCTGCCTTCTATTAGGACCCTATAATGTACCTTTTTTCTCATACTTTTTTCTATCATTACATCATTTTCCCACTCATATTTAAGCCTACATTATCACCTTAATATATTTTTCCAAAGGTATATAATGTTTCTTCTCTTTGCTATATGTTTAATTTGTTTTACATGTAATTTTAAATTACTTTCATACTTAGCCATTAGTCAGAAATATATAATTGCTAAAATAGTTTGAAGACTACAGTTAATATATCATTGCTGCTTGAAGACCACATTGTTGAAACAGTCAAACAGTATGTAAATCGTGTTGCTGAAACAATATGTTATTTGCGATGCTGAAACAGTATTTCACATACAACAGTAACAAGAAAATATAATTAAAGAAGCTATTACACTGGCCGCAACAACTGTACCTCAAGCCAACACCATTACAACCATCGTTGTTGCTTGAATACCACGTTGCTAAAACAGTCAAACAGTACACAAATCCCATTGCTGAAACAGTCAAACAGTACACAAATCCCGTTGCTGAAACAGTCCATGATTTGCGATGTTGAAACAGTATTTCACATACAACAGTAACAAGAAAAGATAATTAAAGGAGTTGTTACACTGGCTGCAACAACTGTACCTCAAGCCAACACCATTACAACCACTGTAAAAAGATTTTTCTATGGAAGATCAGAATATCCTATTCCAGCATAGAAGATTAGATCAGACTACGAATAGGATTTGTACGTACACATGTAATTTTATGCTTAATTGTATTAAGAGGGTTCTCCTCTTTAAATAGGGGAGAAATCAACATTAGAAGGAGATTACAGAAGGCTTAGCTAGAAGGGAATTATAGAGAAGGAGCGTGTTCACTTTTGATATTGTAACTTGTTACATTGGACAGATAAATAAAAGATCATTTTGAGCATTTCTTCTTAGTTCCCTTTCATTTTTGGGGAATCTTGTGAGAAGGAGAGGTCCCACCTTCTTCACAAGATTCACCCATTATTTTCTATAGTTTGTTAAGTATTGTTTTTTTTCATGCCTTGTTAAAACTTTGTTTTGATGAAACTCTGTTTCAACTTATTGTTGCATCGTTTTCATACAATTCATTCCTAGGTAATTGCTGATCATTTTGATTGGTAATTCTGTTTGCAGAATGAGTTTATGAAAGTCTGATAGTCAGAGACAGGTGTTGAAGATTCCTACTTTGGGGAATAGGGCCATGTTCTCTGTTAAAGAATAGTTAGTCTTCTTTGTAGTATGTTGAAAGGTTCCTTTTCCCTAGGTTGTTGTTTCTTAATGTAATCCAGGATTCTTCTGATAATTATTTTCCTTTGAATCTTGAATTCTACAATAGATAGATTGCTTTTACTATAATTCAAAGTAGAACTTCAGTTTGTTCAAAGAAAGGTGTGATTAGTGTAACTTTTACTACAACTTTGGATTACCTTTGAAATAAATATATAGTGAGCATATATAGTGTGTGATTGCCTTTGAAATAAACAGACTTCCCTGGGTTGACAATTTATGTAACACTTGATTGTTTTAATTAATAAACAATTATAGAGACCAACAATTTGGCGTTGTTGCCAGGGAAGGCAATTATAGATTTCAAAAGCATTTATTTTTTTCTTTCAGATGTATAAATTGCATGAGAGGATGCATATCCCCCAAGGAAACTAACGCTACAGGTGGCAGGGGCAGAGGAAGGGGAGGAAGAAAGACTTTTATCGACAAGATTATATCAAAATTTGAATCTTTTGTTCCTCAATGACCAAGCTCTCGAAAACCAAGGCCTCAACCTTCCTTTCAAGTGAACTTTGAAATGGAGATAGTTGAGAAACCAGCAGAAAACATTGAGGATCGAGCAAGTGCAGTAGGGGAACAAACATAAGAAACCATGGATGGGTATAATGAAGAACTGCACCATGAAGAACAAGTAGGTCCTGAAGGAGAGGTAAACGATGAAAACTCTTTTTCTACCTTAGGATTTCCTATTGGTGATCTTCCTAGAGGAGTAGCTCCCATGAAGAATATTCCACTTTCAGCTTTACCTAACTTTCATGGTTTATCTTCTGAAGATCCTAATGAATTTCTTTTCGAGATTGACATTGTTAAGGTCCTAACCC
>CBVK0100413129.1:0-20057 GCA_900067695.1 Picea abies | reverse complement strand
GAGGGGTTGTGTTGGAAGTGTTCGAGCAAGTGCTGGAAACTTGCGTGCAGTTGGACAGGGCTTCGTGGAATAAGCGCTTGTTTCAATTTGCGATTCGAACGGACCGTCGGAATTCTCCGAGGAGAAGTCGCGAGAATCTAAGGCGTGGGATCTTGCGGAGGTGCAAGGAAACCACAGTGCAAGTGTGGAGAAAGTTAAAAGCTCAGGAGGGCAGGAGCGTCGATTGGGATCATAAAGAATATAGCTCGACGCGTGAATCGGCATATCAGGACCGCGCGAGAAAGGGGCGGAAGGCTTGGCCACAGGAGTCGCGAGAGGGCGAGAAGTGACATTCCGATGATCGTGTGGACAGTGTGGCCCATAGCGAGGTGACGTGGCAGGTGACGCGGGGTATCAGCGTTTCAACGTCTCGGACATCGGGAGTCGAGGCAGGAGTCACTTGACCACGCGAGTAGCGAGGTTCCGAGGGAGCGAGATCGCGATTTGTCAGCATCTCGGTGCATCAGATCTCGAGAGTTTGAACTCCGAGTGTTTAGTGCCACGATCGGTGAAAGGCGATAGAGCGAAGTCCTGATAGCAAGGGAAGAAAGTCAGCACTGACTGACACATCTCGAGTCTCGAGGATCCGAGGAGTTAACGCATAACGATTGAACTCGCGAGTAGCGAAGTCCCGATCCTCCGAGTAAAAGAAAGGGGGATTTCGCGAAGCGAACTGTGGGTGCAGATCTTCCGATTGGGAGATAGGAGAGTATTGACACTCTTCGGGCCGAGAGAAGAGAAGGTCCTGGTGAGAGTGATCGTGCTCCGAGGAGTGCGGTTGGTGTCACAAGTGGTATCAGAGTGGGAATATCTTTGCTTTCTGTAGCAGAGAAGAGGATTCATCATGCCACCCTGGAGAGAAAGACAACCACCTGGTCCAGAGGATAGGGATGCATGAAGAAGAGGTAGACCGGCAGGAAATCCAGAAATGGAGCAGCAGATGAGAGATCTCCGAGCAAGGCTTGAGGAGATGGAGACAGCGCAGAGACGCGGAGTTGGTGCAGGGGATCTTAGCGATTCCGAAGTTGAAGAGGAAGTTGGACATGCAGAAGAAGTCACAGCAGAAGATGCATCAACCGAGCGGTTGATCAAAGCCATTTCCAGAATGGGTGCAAAGGCAAAGATGGACATTCCAATCTATGAAGGGAGCCTGGATGCAGAAGAGCTATTGGACTAGATCCAAGCTCTTGACACTTACTTCGATTATGAGGAGATCGAAGAGGACAAGAAAGTCAGACATGTTGTCACCCGATTGAAGGGACATGCAGCATTATGGTGGGACGAGCTACAGGAAGATAGACGTTCCAAAGGCAAACAGAAGATTAAAAGCTGGGACCGGATGATCGCGAAGATGAAGGAAAAGTTCATCCCTAGGGATTACCAGATCACACTGTCCAGGCGAATGCAGAACCTGAGACAGAAGCTGATGACAGTGAAGGAGTACACCAAAGAGTTTTACAAGCTCAATATCAGAGCAAGTCATCGGGAGAGCGATGATGAGAAAGTTTCCAGGTATCTGAATGGTCTAAGATACGACATTCAGGATGAATTAAGCATGACAACCATCAGAACGGTTGAGGATGCTTACCAGATGGCTCTGAAAGCCGAGGAGAAGCTGAGTCGTAAGTAAGGTCAGCGAGGGCGAGGCAGAAGTCAGCCCAGAGGCAAGGCAGTTTCCTAGGAGAAATATCAGAAGCCCAAGGAGGAGTGGAAGAAACCTCAGGGTAAAGTTGAAAGAGGTGGAACCTCACAGCGAGGACAGCCACAGGTTGAGCAAAGAGGACAGCATAATGAGCAGAGAGGAGATTATGCTGACGCAAATACTTTTCCTCGTACCAGAGGTAGAGGAAGAGGCCGAGGTGGAGTGATCACATGTTTTACATGTGGAAAAAATGGGCACAAGTCGTTCGAGTGTCTAGAGAAAAAGAAGGATGGAGGAGAAGCTCACATCACTGAAGCGCAGAGGCGCGATGTTGAGGATGAAGACACCGGAAGTGGGAGGTCACTAATGGTACACAAAGATCTCTTAACACCTGAGAAGGAGGTGGAAGACATAGCTCAAAGGCCCAGACTGTTCAGGACCACATGCAAAACCAAGGGCTGGAAATGCAAGGTCATTGTGGACAGCGGAAGCACCGATAATCTCATTTCGACCAAGATGGTAGAAAAGCTGGAGCTGGAGACAAATGATCACCCGAGTCCATATAAGGTTTCATGGCTACAGAAGGGACATCAGGTGAGTGTAACTAAACAGTGTTTAGTTGAATTCAAGATGGGTGAATATAAGGATAAGATCTTATGTGATGTCATTCCCATGGATTTATGTCATGTATTGTTGGGTAGACCATGGCAATATGACAGAAATGTGGTTCATGATGGGAGAATGAACACATACACTTTGGAGAAGGATGGGAATACACACAGATTGCTTCCGATAAAGGACAAGAAAGTGAAGCCGGAAGTAAGAAACACAATACTTCTCATGAGTGGGAAGGAGCTTCTCACAGAGATGGAGAAGAAAGAAGATCCACAATTCTTTGTGGTCAGGAAACCGTGAATTGTCCTGACTAGCACGAGAGTGGATGACTTACCAGTTGAGATTCAGGAACTGCTGGAAGAGTTCGCTGACATCATAGTGGACAAACTACCTCATTCGTTGCCACCGATGAGGAGTGTGAGTCATCACATAGACCTCATACCAGGAGCCAGTTTGCCAAATAAGGCTGCATACAGATTGACGCCACAGGAAAATGAGGAAGTCAAGAAGCAGGTCCAGGATTTATTGGACAAAGGACTGGTCAGGGAAAGCCTGAGTCCATGTGTCGTTCCAATGGTGCTTAGTCCGAAGAAGGATAGAGGTTGGAGAATGTGCACAGACTCCAGAGCGATTAACAAAATTACCATCAGGTATAGATTTTCACTGCCGAGAATGGATGATCTGATGGATTGCCTGAGCGGGGCAAATTATTTTTCGAAAATTGATTTGAAGAGCGGATATGACCAGATTCGCATGAGGGAAGGTGATGAATGGAAGACAGCATTCAAGACAAACGAAGGTTTGTATGAATGGTTGGTCATGCCATTTGGTTTGAAAAACGTGCCAAGAACATTAATGAGGCTGATGAATGAGGTCTTGAAGGAATTCATCGGGAAGTTTGTCGTCATATACCTAGACGACATACTAATCTTCAGTAAAACCAAGGCTGAACATTTGAATCATTTGGCCATTGTGATGAAAAGATTATAGCATGAGAAGTTGTTGATTAATATGAAGAAGTCCTCATTTATGCAGACAGAGCTCATTTATTTGGGCTTTGTGATTTCAGAGAATGAGTTGAAGATGGATCCGAGTAAGGTAGAAGTGATCAAGAACTGGCCATCACCGAGAAATCTTTTCGAGGTGAGAAGTTTCCATGGTTTGGCTAGTTTCTACCGAAAGTTCATCAGGAATTTCAGTGGAATTAGCGCAGCAATGATGGACACCGTGAAGAAGCAGCACAAAATTTTCCATTGGACAGCAGAGGCTGAGGAAAGCTTCAATATGTTGAAGCGGAAGATCACGGAACGACCAGTGTTGGTGTTACCAGACTTCTAGAAAACATTTCAGGTGAAATGTGACGCAAGCGGGTATGCTATAGGAGCGGTCTTGAGTCAAGAGGACAAGCCAGTTGCATATTTCAGTGAGAAGTTCGATGAAGCAAAGCTGAAATACTCCACGTATGATAAAGAGTTTTATGCTATCATACAGGCATTGAAGAAGTGGAGGCACTATTTGATTCCGAGGGAATTTATTCTGTATAGTGATAATCATGCATTGCAGTTTGTGAGTCAACAGGAGAAGTTGAACCAGAAACATGCAAAATGGGTAGAGTATATGCAGAATTTCACATTTGTGATCAAACACATTTCAGGGACTGCTAACAAGGTGGCTGATGCTTTGAGCAGGAAATGTTTGTTGTTGCGGGAGTTCAGAGTCAAAACATTAGGTTTTGAGAATCTCAGGGATATGTATGCCGGAGATACAGATTTCGGAGAAGCTTATGAAGCATATGAGAATCCAGTTCTCAGAGATCGGAGCCCATGGATAGACTACATGATCCAAGAGGGATTGCTCTTCAGAGGAAATCAACTGTGCATTCTGAATTGCTCCATGAGGGAGAACTTAGTGAAGGAAAAACACAGTGGTGGATTGGCAGGGCACTTTGGCCACGATAAAACATTCGCAAAGCTGAGCGAATCGTATTTTTGTCCAAGCATGCGAGCAGATGTCAAAAATTTTGTTGACAGGTGTCGAATTTGTCAGCACTCGAAGGGGAAAAAGCAGAATGCATGGTTTTATCAGCCATTACCCATACCCGAGAGGCCATGGGACGTGATTAGCATGGATTTTGTACTGGGTTTTCCAAGGACGCAGAGAGGTGTTGATTCCATCTTTGTGGTGGTAGACAGGTTTTCGAAGATGGCACATTTTATTCTATGTCAGAAGACCAGCGATGCGACCCACATCGCAAACTTGTTTTTCAGAGAGGTTGTTAGACTTCATGGATTGCCGAGAAGCATAGTCTCGGACAGGGATACCAAATTCATAGGCCATTTTTGGAGGACACTATAGAAGAAGCTAGGGACTAATTTGGCTTTTAGTTTAGCTTACCATCCGCAGACAGACGGACAGACCGAGGTGTTCAACAAAATTCTTGGAGACTTACTGAGAAGCTTGGTGACAGAGCACCATAGCAGCTGGGACAACATATTGCCACAAGCAGAGTTCGCGTATAATGATTCGGTGAATCAGAGCACATGGAAGAGTCCATTTCAGATTGTGTATGGGACACAACCGAGGGGAGTTTATGAACTCAGGGAGTCAGAACAGGCTGCAACTAGCAGTGCTAGCGTTGAAGAGTTTGCTGAAGCGATGAGAGAACTTCACGGTAGGGTGAAGCAGCAACTGCAAGATTCAAATCAGGAGTACAAACGTAGAGCAGATCAGCATCGGAGACAACTTTGGTTCAAAGTTGGGGATCTTGTTCTAGCACACTTAAGGAAGGAAAGGTTCCCGATGGGAACATATAACAAGCTCAAGATGAAGAATATTGGACCTTGCAGAGTCCTAAAGAAGTTCATAGAAAATGCATATGAAATTGAGTTGTCGGGTGGCATCGGGATATCTCCGATATTCAACGTGGCAGATTTATACCCATACAGGGCTGGAGAAGCAGAGACTGGAACTAAGCAGCCAGTGATCCAGTGGATGAAACAATTGCCAATAGAAAAAAAAACGCATATGGAATGCATACTGGACAAACGAGTGGGTAGAAAGACCAAACGAAAACAGTATTTTGAGTATCTGGTCAAGTGAAAGAATCACCCAGTGGAAGATGCTAGCTGGGAGACTGAAGCAGCAATACAGAAGCATGGACAGACCCTGCAGGAGCTCATGGATAGGATCCCATGAATTTTTTTTAAGCCGAGGAGTTTGATGCAGGAGCATCGACGACTCATCAAGCGAGCCAGCGTATCGAGCGGAAAAGACAGCTAGAGAGCGCCCACTCAAATTTTGGAAATACTTTGGACTTGTTGTGCCAAACATTAATATGTGAATTTAATGAAGCGCACTTTGTACATTGTAACAGACCTTGAGAAGATAATCTCTCGTCCTTAGGTAGCTGAGGCATTTAATAGATTTAATGTTGTTAGATAGGAATTTTAATTGTAGATTTGATAGCTTTAGAATTCGAGAGGGAAAACGGATATAGACACCCTCATTTTATCATTTGTAATTATTCAGACCTCAAACAGGAGCAATAAGAGAAGATTAGGCAGAGAATTGTATAAATAACACCCATGTACAGATATTGAATTAATAGAATGAAGCTTTGATTCAATCTCATGGTTAGGTGTTGTTTCTCTGTGTATTGATGATATGTTCATGGTTATTTGCTTCCTGCCATACATTTGCTTTTATATGTTGTGTATGTGATTTCATGGTTGATATGAAGTCTGTGAGAACCAGGAGTTAGTTTCAATTGTTTCTCTATCTTGAACCAGATAATTCCTGCAAGGAGCGCAGTTGAATTGTCCGCAAGGAGTGCGTGACTGCGGGGTTCAGATAGAGGAAACTTTTGTTCAAAGTTCTCAGAAGTGAAGATTTGGCACCAAAGCCGTGCAGGGCGTGCGCAGGCTAGACGGAGTCTCAAAGTTTCGATTCTGAGTAAAGAGTTGAAGGATTTCTGTTGCCGGAGTGCACAGGATTGAAGGCTTTCATCACTTAGTCGTGATTGGGGATTTGCCGCAAATGGTGCGTGCAAAAGTTCTTCCTGAGGGAGTTGAAGTCGTGAAATATCAGGAGGGATAATCCTTTTGAATTTGTCGAAGGACTACAAGGAGGGGTTGTGTTGGAAGTGTTCGAGCAAGTGCTGGAAACTTGCGTGCAGTTGGACAGGGCTTCGTGGAATAAGCACTTCTTTCAATTTGCAATTCGAACAGACTGTCGGAATTCTCCAAGGAGAAGTCACGAGAATCCGAGGCGTGGGATCTTACGGAGGTGCAAGGAAACCATAGTGCAAGTGCAGAGAAAGTTCAAATCTCAGGAGGGCAGGAGCATCGATCGGGATCATAAAGAATATAGCTCGACGCGCGAATCAGCATATCAGGACCGCATGAGAAAGGGGCGGAAGGCTTGGCCACAGGAGTCGCGAGAGGGCGAGAAGTGACATTCCGATGATTGTGTGGATAGTGTGGCTCATAGCGAGGTGACATGGCAGGTGACGCGGGGTATCGATGTTTCGGCATCTCGGACATCGGGAGTCGAGGCAGGAGTCACTTGACCGCGCGAGTAGCGAGGTTCCAAGGGAGTGAGATCGCAAGTTGTCAACATCTCGGTGCATCGGATCTCAGGATTTTGAACTCCGAGTGTTTAGTGCCACAATCGGTGAAAGGCGATAGAGCGAAGTCCCGATAGCAGGGGAAGAAAGTCAGCGCTGACTGACACATCTCAAGTCTCGGGGATCCAAGGAGTTAACGCATTACGATTGAACTCGCGAGTAGCGAAGTCCCGATCCTCCGAGTAAAAGAAAGGGGGATTTCGCGAAGCGAACTGTGGGTGCAGATCTTCCAATTGGGAGATAGGAGAGTATTGATACTCTTCGGGCCGAGAGAAGAGAAGGTCCTGGTGAGAGTGATCGTGCTCCGAGGAGTGCGGTTGGTGTTAATATTCCTACATAATACTTAATGTCTGCCGAGTTAAGTAACTAATAAAATTGTATGGTTTCTTTCTGAGCATGTTGAATGGCATATCGAAAGATTGGATTGTAACCAGGACTGGTGTTTCTTCAACGGATTCTAGGTCAATGGATCAGACTGGTGCTTTTCCTGGGCCTCTATCTCTATTATAGAAATCTGCTCGAACTCAATCTCGAAAAAAATCTTGACCGGGTTCTGGCATAGGTTTTCCATCTCAATTTTCTCCTGGAACTAATAGGTCGTCAATCACTGGTTAAACTTCTTCTCTATCTAAATCAGATGCGAGCTTGGATGCATCTACTTTAGTTCTTTTCAGTTTAGTGAAAGAATAGGCATGAGACAAATGCACTAGAATAGGGAAAATGGAACCAATGGAAAACTTATAATTTTAAATTATTTTAAAACCCTATTGTAAATTTCAGAATCGTAGAAACCAGAGTAGGTTGCCAGAGAGTCTATCGACCGAAAATATGCAGTGATGAGAGGGGGAAATCATTCAAACTGCATTCGCCTTGTAATTGATTCACAATTTCATACCCCAATTACCATCAATATTGGTGGTTTTTTGAATGTTGTGTTCGCCTTGTAATATGCTTCATAATTTCATAACCCAATTACCATCAGTATTGGCTGTTTTTTGAATTTTGCGCTACATTGTTTGATATAAATAACTTTATATCAGATTTTTTAAAACTCAATATAGAAAGCATTAAATATTTCAGTATTGACCACCATTACTATTCGACCAATCAAGCTCTCACTTGCTCAAATCTTAAATCCATGTATTGTGTATTAATTTCCGATTCTTAAACTCAATCCCAAACTCATGACAGTCCCATTTAAAATTCGCTTTCTCAAACATTTCTTCAGGATTCAAGTTCTAAACTTGCAAATCTTTTACTATGCAAGAGGGCATCGTGTAAACCTTTTAATATGCAAACTAATTCAATGAATCTCAATTGCTTAAATAATTATAGAAAACATTTTTCTTTCCTTATCACGTTTTAATAATTACACATTTGAATCTTTTCATTATATAGTATCACCATATCTCTATATCACAGTATTGTTTTGTCTCATTTTCTGCTTATTTTATTATTTTTTAGCAATCTCGACTAAAAAACACTAACACATATAAGTTATTTTATTATTTTATATTTTAACCTATACTATAAAATTATATAGATTAAAATATATCACTTTTAACCTATGTGAATTTTTTATATAATATTTTTTTAAATTTTAGTTATATAATATATTTAAAATTTTATAAATAATATATAAAATACAAGTATTTATAAGAAACACATGAAACATTAACACTAACATATAAAATACAATATAAGTATTATTATTATTCTTAACAAGTATAATATTAAAATTAATATATTTTAAGTTATTCTAAGCATTAAAATATAAAATATAAGTATTTTTATTCTTTTGTTTTGGATCTATTATAAGATTATTTTGTTGGTTTAAGTGAAAATGAATTATTTAAAATAATTATAAAAATATTAACATACAAAATCTCATTTTTTTAATTGAAATTAAAATATTTTAAAAAGTCTCCAAAATATTAACACATAAAATAAGTAAATAATTGAACAAATTTGACACAATAATAATAAAAACTACATCAAATAAATAAAAGATTAAATTAAAAAAATAAAAATATTAAATAATTATAATTTTTTTAAGAAAAAGTGTTCAATGTAAATCAAATGTCTAATAACAATATATTATATCAAGAAAAAGGAACATTTGTTTATATTTTTTTTATATTTAAAAACAAATGTATAATAACAATACATCAAGAGAAAGATAGTATTTTATATTTTTATTTACATGAAGTTATTTTAAATTTGACAAAAGATATAAATATCTTTTATATCTTATTGAAAGATTTCATTATAAAAATATTGTTTTGATTAAAATTGATTTCATTATAAAATATAAAAATAAAATAATATATAAAAATAAAACACCATGGCATGAAAGGATTTTCACCAGAGCACATTAGTTGTATGAATCTATTTACTATATCTATTACTATATGCATAAATGGATTTCAATTAGGTATTTTACTACTATACATCATAAATGCTTTTACCCCTTCCTTTGTTTTTTCTTGACAATCACAATTTGCAACACCAAAAATAAGAATGCATAAATGCATACTTTAATTTTATATATTTTTATTTGGAAGGGATAGATTTTACACTTCAATATCATATGTTATCAATGTCCTTAGAACATGTGTGATTCGAAGTTTCCTTCTATGTAATATATCGGGTTAGTTCAAAGTTCCTATCTTTTTCACAAAGGAAACACGTAATTAGATTTTTTATAAAAGCTTCACCAAAACTTCATTTTTGTAATGTGTCGAACACAAGCCAAACTTTTCATGCAACAAACATGCTCCGACGTTGCAATTTGACGAACAAAATTGGATGTTACAATGTGACGACCATAGTAATGTTGAAACATGTTGAACATAATAATGTGGCACAATAAAAAGCATAGTAACGTTGCAATATTACGAACATAGTAATTTTACAATCATTTGAACATAGTATTGTCACAATGTGATGAACATAAACCGACGTGAGAATGTGACAAAAATAGTCACGTCGTGGCAATGTGGATAGTAATGTCACAACGTGACGTTCATAAACAGACATTGCAATGTGTCGCAAATTACCTTTTCGTCACAATGTGACAAACATTTCCTCACGTTGCAATGTGACACACATATAGTGACATCTCAATGTGACAAACATTTCCAAACGCCGCAATGTGTCAAATATAGTAACATTGCAATCTACCAAACATACTAATGTCGCAATGTGATGAACATAATAATGTCGAAATATGTCAAACAAAGTAACGTCGCATAGTGACGAACATAGTAACATTGCAATCAGATGAACATAGTAATGGCACAATGTGATGAACATAAATGGATGTCGCATTGTGACAAGCATAGGGATGTCGTCACAATGCAGATAGTAACGTCACAATGTGGTGAACATAAACAACTTTTACAATGTGGCACACATCACCTTTGCATCGCAATGTGATGAACATTTCCTCACGTTGTAATGTGATGCACATATCCTGACATCGCAATGTGACAAACGTTTCCAAATGTCGCCATATTTCGAATATAGTAATATCGCGAAATGTGTCAAACATAGTAACATTGAAATCTACCAATCTATCAAACATAGTAACATCAAAATGTGACAAACATTTCCAAATGCCATTTTGTGTCAAATATAGTAACATTGCAATCTACCAAACATAGTAACATCACAGTGTGACGAAAATATACAGACATCTCAATGTGACGAACATATACAGATGTTGCATTGTGATGAACATATCCCTGTTGTTGCAATGTGACAAACATAACCTCAATGTCACAAACATATATGGATGTTTCAAGGTGATGAACATTTCCTTGACGTCACAATGTTACAAACATAATCAGACATTGCAATGTGATGAACATATCCCTATCCTTGTAATGTGACGAACATATCTATGTGTTGCAATGTGATGTTCATATTATGATGTCACATTGTGAAAGACATTTCCAAACGTTGCAATGGGATGAATACATCGCATTGTTGCAATGTGATGTACACCACCCATTGTCACAATGTGACAAACATATACCAGCATTGCAATGAGATGAACATTTCCCAACGTTGTTATGCGACGAACACAACCCACTATCGGATTGTGGCAAACCTATTCCAAAACCATAATGTGACAAACCTATTCCAACACCATAATGTGACAAACAAAAACCCTTTGTCGTAATTTGATTACTAAAACCTTACGATGTCATGTGACATCACATTGTGATGAAAAAACATGATCAACATTTCAATACAGTAGTGCCATAGTAAACTTGGGTTAAATATAATAAACATAGACCACCATAATGAGATCCAAATGGTAAAAAAAGGTTAGCCATGGGCATGGTCAACCATAATAAACCCTGGCAAACCATAGTCAACCATGGTCATGGTCAACTACATTCAACCAAGGTGAATGACAACCACGATCAACCATAGTCTGAATGACGAACATAAATGGATGTCTCAAGGTAACGAACATATATCGACATTGCAATGTGATGAAGATATCCTTGTTGTCGCAATGTAACAAACATAAATGGACATTGCAATGTGAAGAATATAGCCCTCTTGTTGTAATGTGATGAACATATCCTTTCATTGTAATGTGATGCCCATATTCTGACATCACATTGTGAAATACATTTTCAAACGTTGCAATGGGATGAACAAATCTGATTGTCGCAATGTCATGTACACAACCCAATGTCTCAATCTGACAAACATAAACCATCATTGCAATGAGATGAACATTTATCGACATCACTATGCGATGAACATAACCCTTTGTCGGGTTGTGATAAACCTATTCCAACACAATAATGTGACAAACAAAAAAACCCTTCATTGTAATTTGATTATTACAACCTTAGGATGTCATGTGACATCATACCTAATGAACAAAACATGATCAACATTTCAATGTAG
Organism: Picea abies; assembly: GCA_900067695.1. NCBI lineage: Eukaryota > Viridiplantae > Streptophyta > Pinopsida > Pinales > Pinaceae > Picea > Picea abies. Next base: position 8,205 of record CBVK0100413129.1, on the reverse strand, counting down.
TAATTCCATAGTAAATTTTGGTTTAACATAATCAACATAGCCCATCGTAATCAGATCCATATGGTCAACGAAGGTCAGCCATGGGAATGGTCAACCATAATAAACAAAACCAACCATAGTCAACCATGGTCATGGTCAACCACAATCAACCATGGTGAAGGACAACCACGATCAACCATAGTCTCAATGACTAACATATACAAATGTTTCAATGTGATGAGCATATAAAAAGCTTGCAATGTGACAAACATTTCCCTATCGTCACAATGTGATGAACATAAACAGACATTCCAATGTGACGAGCATAGCCATATCATCGTAATGTGACAAACATATTGTTGCGTTGCAATGTGATGCTTATATTTTGATGTCACATTGTGAAATACATTCCCAAACATTGCAATGTGACCAACACTTTCTCTTGTCGTAATGTGATGTACACAACCCAATGCCGCAATGTGAAAAACATAGACCAATATTTCAATGAGACGAACATTTCACGACATCGCTATGAAAAGAACATAAACCACTCTCATACCATGACGAACCTCTTCCAACACCATAATGTGACAAACAAAAACCCTTCGTTGTAACTTGATTACTATAACCTTACGATGCCATGTGATGTCACAACGTGATGAAAAAAGCATGATCAACATTGCAATGCAATAGTGCCATAGTAAAATTTGGTTAAACATAATCAACATATCCCACCACAATGAGATCCACATGGTCAACTATAGTCAACCATGGTCATGGTCAACTACATTCAACCATTGTAACATTCCCATTTGGTACGACTCCTATGATGTACAACCGATAAAAGCACCCTTAATTTTTTTATTATTATTATTATTTTTTTAAGTGTGTGTGTGTGTAGGAAGGTAATAATGACATTATACTCAACATCACAACATGACGACGACACAACGCATGCAACTCATGCAACAACAACATAATGGCCTAACATAAAAGCACATCAAGCACCTGGAAGTAATGTACAACATTCAACCGACGAAAAATAAGAATGACTACCCACCCGTCCTACCCTACAATGGTTAGGACCTCCAGGACACATAAGAAATGCTCAAGCCCAGGTTCCCATCGATTTTGACTATTTAAGGTCTCAAGGCTGCAGACTATTCTGAGGAACAAGGAGGTGTCTACATCTCGCCCGACACAAGCAGACCAAACCTACTAAGCTAAGGACAATCATCCTAACAACCCAAAATTAATTACACAAGTAACTACAACCCTTACAGTGAGAAAAACCAATCACATTGAACGTTTACAAAACCACGTACAAACATTAATTAATATTAAACAACCATTAATCAAGGCTAAAAGTTCGTTATCTATGACTTAATTTGGCGTTAATTACAAATCAGTTAACTATCCTAAACTCCATTAGTCAACGAGTTACCCACTAAACTTAACATGAATTACGACTCAAATTTAGCGAGTCTAGCTTACCAATTAAGCGATATCTATAAATCCAACTAACCATAAACTTGAATAACAACATCAACATTCTTAAAGTGGAATGCTACCTATAGCACTTATGAATAGTTAAACCTCAACATTAGTCTAGATATAATGACTGAACTAACCACACTAGTATTTTATTATCATTGAGGAGGAAACTGCCAGCTAATAACATTGTTGTAGCAAATCAACAAGGTAATTACGTATCTGTTACATAACAATTTATTACAGCAGTTAACAAGGAATTTAACATAATGATTAACATAATCAATTAATTGAGCAATAACAGGGTAGTTGTCACATACCCACTACGAAAATTAAAACTTTTCGCCCCTTTTCTTCTTTTCTCCGAAGGATAGAATTCCCCGAGTCCCTACGGGACCTGATATAGACCCTGCCATCCCTTAACTACACTCATATGATCAACAGTTATGGCCATAGGCCTAACCAGTATGGCATCCTTTCACTCTTCACAACACAGTGCTACCAGAGCGTCGAGTTTTTCGACTCTGATAAACCCTGAAAGTCAGCGATAGTTTGAATTCATTTTGGCACTTCTCGAATCTCACCACCTAGCGAGTTGGGGCATCGAGCCTTCATGCTCCTATATCATGAACCTCTGAGACGTGAAAGTCAGTGACGGTTTGACTTCCTTTTCACACTTCTCGCATCTCTCCACCTCGCGAGTTGGGGCGTCAAGCCTTCATGCTCCTATCTCACGAACCTCCGAGACATGAAAGTCAGTGATGGTTTGACTTCCTTTTCACACTTCTCACATCTCACCATCTTGTGAGTTGGGGCATCGAGCCTTCGTGATCCTGCCTCATGAACCTCTGAGACGTGAAAGTTAGTGATGGTTTGACTTCCCTTTCTCACTTCTCGCATCTCTCCATCTCGTGAGTTGGGGCGTCGAGCCTTCATGCTCCTATCTCAAGAACCTCTGAGACGTGAAAGCCAGTGATGGTTTGACTTCCTTTTCTCACTTCTCGCATCTCGCCACCTCGTGAGTTGGGGCGTTGAGCCTTCGTGCTCCTATCTCGTGAACCTCTGAGACGTGAAAGTCAGCGATGGTTTGACTTCCTTTTTGCACTTCTCACATCTCGCCACCTCGTGAGTTGGGGCGTCGAGCCTTCATGCTCCTATCTCACGAACCTTCGATATGTGAGAAGTCAACAGAATGTTGACTCCTTCCCAGGCGACGTGTGTCCACCTGTCAGCCACGCGAGTCCCACCCGATGGATGTGCCACGTGTTCTCACGAACCTTGGCTCTCAGCACTTTGTGACTTCATGGGTTGAAGCACCCAACCCTTGCGCTCTCTTCTTACAAAACCTCGAGACGTGAGATCCCGACCTCAGATCTCTTCCAGACTACACCAACCCTAACAGCCTTACAACTCTACAAGATCCAACGATTATCGGCTATTCGCCACTTCTATCTCAAAGTGTCTCTGCCACCATTTCTTCTCTCTTCTGCACATGTCTGGACGTACATTTTTGACGACCCGGATCTATTTCTCTCCATCTAATCTAACGGCAGTTGTGGCTCTTCCTTGAGCATGCACTTCTCTTCCTTCTCCTTCGAAGATTTCTTAAGTATCAAAGGTCAAGGCCTTTTCTTCTCCTCTGCGACCTTCCCAGCTATGGCTCCATGCACAAAACGACACTATCCCTCCTGGGCTTCTTTACTCTGAAGCCGTGAAAGGTTTCCTCGACCTCTGTGAATCCCTACAGGGTCTGTGCACCTGACCAGGTGCTATCTGTCTTAAGCTTCATCAACTATGAGGGACTTGGGAGCTTTGCGCTCTTTCTCCTGGGTTTGACTCTTAAAAGAGTCTTCAACACATCTATTTCTCTCCTTCGTCAAGTCTAGGACTTAAGTGGGTCTCAGTCTCTACTTGCTTTACAGGGATTCTGTTTATAACTGCACTACCTCTCCTGAGCTATGCCTTTAACGCTACTCATGAAAACACAGGAAAGGGGTTAAGGAATTTAACACCCCCTCTTCTCCTTCCAATCTAACGATCGTGAATGACCGTAGATCTTCTGACAGCATCTCACCCGTCAAACGATACTTATCCCTACACAACCATCTCGGGATTTTAGGAGGATCATTCCTCCTCGTGCAGGGTTACCAAGGCCTTGCGCCTTCACATCCTCTTTCTAGGTTCTCGATGGGCTTTTCAAGGAGGGTATATCTATGGGGAGGTTTACCCAGGGTACTATCTGAGGTAGATAAGGGTATCTCTCTCTCGAGAACCATACGTGAAGTCTAAATTAGATCAGTATGCATATAAATAGCGATTTATGAAAACATAAGCCATACGTAGTCCTTCCATTATAAACATGCAACTACTAGTACTAATCAAAACACCATACAGACATTCTTGCATTGAAATCATTCACAATTTCACAGCTTATGAGCATAAATGTTAGAATATATATATATTGCAAGATGCTAGAGACAAAACACTTATCAGAAAAACACCAAAGGTGATGCAACTGCTGAGAGGGGTGCTCGTTTCCACCCAACCGTAGGCTCGGTGACTCCCAACGGATTTACCACTAGCCACCCCCAAGCTAAAACCACTTTGTTGTGAGACTGCGTCTCTATCTGCCAGTGACTGAGAACGAAGGCTACTCTCCCTCATCTCCGCTATCACTCACTCTGCATATTTTTCCAGAGTTCTTCCTCCCTTGCATCTTCCCATGATCACACACTCCTCCTGCCTTTTTCCTTTTCAGTGAGGTTGTGTGTGGCATGATCTCCCTCATGGTGGTTAGGTGTCAGAACTCCATGGATGGGCAGTTTTACCCCCATCCCTCATTACGCATGAGGAGCCATCCACCTACCAACCTACAAGTAACTAATTTCCGGCCAATGAGCCACTCTTGGTTCTTTGGGCCAGTGAAGACCAAATACGGTATAGGTTTTTGGTGGAAGTTAATGCCACCATTCCAGGTGCCTTCCACCACCTTTATCCAACCATTGTGGTCTCTTTTTCAGCATATTCCCCTCTCAGCAGTCCTACAATAAATATTCATAATATTATTCGCATTCATCTACCTTTTTTACAAGGTCTATTCACATTACACATTCACATTTTTGAGTTTGCCACAATACTTTTCCAGTATAGTTATTTTTACAAACTGGGGGAAACAAGGTGTTACAATTCCCTCCCCCTTAAAGGAACATTGTCCTCGATGTTCTATCTATCAACATGACCTACATGTACAGATGTAAACAAAATCGGATATGCCTATTTCATGGCATCCTCCATTTCCCATGTAGCCTCATCTAAGCCAAAATGTTTCCACTGCACCTTGACCTGTGCAATGGTTCGGTTCTAGAGTAGGGTTTCCTTTCTGTCCAGTATGCATTGGGGTTCTGGTAGAAATTCTCCCTCCGGTTCCACCTAAATCATAGACCAATCAATTATATGATTAACATCATGTACATATTCCTTCAATAATGAAACATGGAAAACATTATGTGCTTTGACTGTGGGAGGAAGTGCTAGCCAATAGGCTATAGGTCCCACTCTATCTAGAACCTCAAAGGGTCCACAATACCTTGGTGCCAACTTGGCACAAGCTCCCATTTTCATGCTTCTGCTAAGGGCATCGGCAACCCTATTTTATTTTCCTTTAATGTGTTTGATTTCGAAACCAAATTCGCTAAGGAGGGTCATCCATCTAGCCTACTTGGCGTTGAGTTTTAGTTGATCAAACAGGTATCACAATCCAGGAGGTAATGCCTCCACATTTTCAAGGCATGCACTATGGCAGCCAGTTCTAGATCATGGGTCACATAGTTGACTTCATGCTCGTTCAATTTTTGGGATTCATAGCAGATCACACTTCCTTTCTGCATAAGGACTCCTCCGATCCCTTCCTTATCGGGATCTGTTCACACAAGGAAGTCAGTTTCTGGGTTGACAATTTTCAGCACGGGTGCATGGGTCAGTAGATGTTTCAGGGTTTGAAATCTTTCTTCACATTTCTGCATCCACAGGAATTTTGTCCCCTTCTTCTGGAGGTAGTGATTGGACAACCAATCTTGGAGAATCCTTCTATAAATCTCTTGTAATATCCTTCTAATCCCATAAAGGATCTGATATCTGAAACATCCCTTGGGGTAGGCCATTCCATGATAGACCTGATTTTGTCAGGGTCCACTGCTACCCCTTCTTCAGACAGAACATGGCCCAAGTAATGTATTTGTGTAAGGTAGCTAGAGAGGTAGTGGGGGGGGGCAGAGGGCCCATAGTGATAATAGTGGAGGTCATTCAAGACCCACACGCATCTGGACGGCTCAAGATCAAGCGCTCATATCTACGAACAGTATTGGATTCCGGACCCCCCCGTCAGTTCTGCCTTTAACTGAGGGGGGGGTCCGGAATGTGTCATAAACAGAGCACATAGATCTGCAGCTCAGAAACATGCGTGTAGATCAACGACCCAAAATGGATTTCAGACCCCCCCAGATGATCTGCTTTTAACCGAGGGGGGGGGGTGGTCCGGAATGAAGATCTTTCCTCCGATGGGCCCTTGCCTATACATGGTGTCGATCTATTGGCCCCGCGTCCCATCGTCTCCTGCTGTCTGACTTAACATTGTCACCTTTGGATGTCACCATCCACCTTTCTCGAATTAGTCACGTCCCATAACTGCTGTCAGTTCTTCCCCCCCATTCGTTCGTGGCAAGCCCCCTCACTATGACCTTTACCTCCAATCGATATCCACCACATCACCTGTCCGTATTCCCTCAGTTACCGTCACCTGCCATCTCACATCCCAAATGATCCGTTGGCCATTTATTACTGGATAACCTATCCGTTATCCAACTGACCTGTCTCTCATGCCCAACGGACACCCGTTTACTCAAAACTCCCCCTCATTCTCCCTTTTCTCACAATTTACCACTTATCGCACTAGAGAGTTTTTACCCCGTTTACTCCTCCGTTACAGTCAGTTTCCCTCATCCATAGTCATTCTCCCCCACTAACGTTGTTTGTCTTGCAAGTATTGTTGCAGAAATGGCGCCAAAGTCCAAACAAGCAGAAGGAGAGGAGAATTTGTTTCTCTCGCCTCCTTTCGACCTTGACAAGATCCCACTGGTCAACAAAGACCGATTAATCGCAGATACAAAGTGCGATGTTGATTTTGAAAACCTTCAGTCATGGATCAGGGAAGTTTTCCTGGACCAGAGCGATGAAATCAGGTTCTGGGAGTCCAATTTACCCCTCTACCTCTTCCCTCAGATCCACCATTTTCCCGAGTTCACTCTCAAGTGTCAAGCCCACTACATTCCTGAGAAAAGAGCCATTGTCTCCTTGTCTGGAGAGATCCTATTCCTCATCACGCCCAAATCCATAGACCAGATGATGCAAATTCCCCGAGCCGACTCCGCGTCACCTTTCGACCTGGAAATTCTTACAGAATTATACCAGAAAATGACATTCCCCCAAAGAGATCAAATATTTGAGCTTTTCCTTCCCCCATCCGCTCAATTTCCCTCCAAAAATCCTCCTTATCCGTCTTCCATGTTCTCGACTAAAGGAAAATAGGTCATCTCATCCCTTTGTGCTTTGTTAGGATACTATTCTGATTAGTGGGTAGATGAACCCATTCTGGTTTTTCTATCCATCTTCTCTACCGATGAAAATCCCACCACCCAGTTTGACTTCAGCACATTCTTGGTAGACAATATTCACGAACAGTTCGGGAATTTTGGCACAGAAGGCATGTTTAGATACTCATGGATACTAGCATACTTGTTCGTCTTCTTCCAGGCAGATAAATTTATCTTTTCCATGCAGAATATGGATGGAGATGGTAGATCTCAGGTAGTCACAGCATGGACCTCCTTGCTCAAGCACAACTCCACTGATTTCAGTTTCAAGGAGTTCATCGATCAATTCTACCACCCTGTGGTAAGTATGCTAAGCGGTAGGCCTGAGCCTCAGATAAACAATGAATTTCATAGAATCCTGCACCTCTCAGATAACACAAAGACGGGTGATTGGTATTTATACCAGGATTACACCGAGATCAGAGTATACGGGTGCGAGTTGGCACCGTATAAGCTGCCCAAGTATCTGCCTGTCAGGATTTTTGCTTTGGAATATATAAGGCCGATAATAAATTCCAATGATATTCACTTTGTGTCACTGAAGAGAAAGCAACAGCTTAGAATCAAGGGGCAGATTGGCTCCTTCATCTGCAACAATTGTGGCGATGGGGAAGAAGCTAGCAGGATGCTGAGGGAAATGAAGTTCTCCATGATTTTCCCATGGCATTATGATCCATGTGGGATCATCTTAGAGATGAGGGTGAAGAAAAAGAACATCCCATATGTCCATGAAGCTAGGCCTGAAGTGGAAAAATTTGCAAATCAGACAGTGTGGGAGCCTAACACATTGGTCGAAGTGGAACAACAAGATCCCTCAGCCACTGTGTCACAAATGACCACGCCACAGGTCCCAAAAGAAAAAAGGCCGAGGCAAGATTTATCTCCGCCTGTCACTGAGGTATCTTCCGAAGAATTCCAGCTGCATACCAAGAGGCCTAAGACTGTTGTAGTTCCTGGCCCGACCGGGGAAAAAGAAGCCTCGTCTACTACAGTGACCAAAGTTGGTATCCCACCCTTTGGTTCGAGCCTGCATAAGGTCATTACCCCAGCATTGCTGAAGAAATCCGTGAGATCGGAAGAGCGGTTC
>CBVK0100413128.1:0-20060 GCA_900067695.1 Picea abies | reverse complement strand
TTCTCAGGAATAGTTTATTTACCAGGGACTTAGACTGATACAACTTCCCCAACTTTTCCCATAAATCTTTGGCTGTAGCTTCCTCTAACACATTCAGTAATACTGAATCGCAGAGACACAGTCGAATTGTGCTCTTTGCCTTCCGATCCGTCTTTTTCAAGTCATCTGCAGAAGTTCCTGTAGGTGTCGTACCTGGATCTACCGCGATCCATTGATCTCTGTCCACCAAAAGGTCTTCCATCTTGAGCTTCCACAGCTCAAAGATTTTCCCATTAAACTTCTCGATCTCCATCTTCGAATTGCTTGCCATTTCTTTTCACCTGAAAAACAATACCGCAGATCTCCCTCTGTAACAAGGCTTATCACAGTCCCGAGCCAAACCCTTGATGACAAAGGCGTCCCCCTGAAGCCAATAAAGCTATGATTCCAAATGTAAATTCTAACCTTGTACAATATCTATTGCAAATCAATATTCAGAAAAGAATAGAAAAGATACAATGGCAAATACAAACATTACACAGAGATTTTTCACCTGGAAACCCAAAAAAGATACAATGGCAAATACAAACATTACACAGAGATTTTTCACCTGGAAACCGAAACCAGGAAAACCAGCATATATTATATTCATACACATTGTGTTACATTATTTACAATACAATATACATATAGGGGCCAGCGGCATCCAAAACCCTAACCCAATGACCTGGATTAGTCAAAAACCCTAATTCCTTAACCGAAAATAGAAAAACCATCGGAAAAAAACCATGTCCCTAATTCCTTAACCGGAAATAGAAAAACCACCTAATATCACGTGGTCCTGGAAATATGTCGTCCCGGAAATATGTCGGCCCGGCGAAAATATGTCGGCCCGAAACTAGCGAAAATATGTCGGCTCGAAAAAATAAAATCGGGGGCGCTGCCCCTGAACCCCCACGCGGGGGTCTCTGCGCCCCTGCACCCCCCCTCTAACCCCCCTGCGTGCCCGACGCAGGCGCTCAGACACTACTACTCGTGCAAAGAATATAACACATACCCAACATGGTGCAGAGGTTGATGCGATGGATTCCGAGCTGGAAGAAGATGATCTAATGGACGATGATACGATAATGGATGATGGCAATGCAGAGACTGTTCCCACTCCTATGCCCAAATTGAAATCAACCATAACGAGTGGTACTTCTCGACTCAACGATGGTGTTCCTAAATACGCCAAAAGGAGTTTCAGAAAATAAATCGATGATTAACGAAATAGCCACTTTGCATCTTAAAAGTAGGAATTCCAGAGGTCCAAATTAGTCTGTTCTGGGCAGAAGTCTTTCACTATAAGGAAATGATCTGTTGATTCTCCCAGAGATATATTTCAAGCCAAAAAACTATTCAATTGTGGGATGATTGTCATTTTTTCTGGATATACAATCAACATCTTAGGGAATGAGGAACAGAATTCCCACTAGTGCAAGGAATAATCCTACTAGTCATCTCCTTCCACCCAGAATGGACTAATTTGGGCCTCTGGAATTGCACGTGCAACCTGTGTCCCTGAAGTTTTCGACTGTGAAGAGGCGATTTCTTGGTGTGTCCTAACTTTTAGTTAACGACTATTATGTTTCCTCTGCAACCTTTTTCGTCTTCTTCCTCATGGGAAGCTTCTGAGAACTATCAATTTTACCACAGGATGATCCATCGAGGAGAAGACTGCAAGGATTTCCTAAAAAAAATATGGTAATCAGTTTTGTATGCATATTGAAGAGAATCTCGATGGCTCCTACATGTTGCAGATCCTATGCCTATGTTTATGACATATATGTTTAATGTTTTGGCCCAAAGAACTCGGTCCAATTTCTAAGGATAGATATACAGTGCTTAGTGTTATTTTTTTTTTAATGGATTTACTATTACAAATTTTTCCTTGGAGTCTTGGTTACTGCTTCTTTTTTGGATTTAACACCTCTTCTCATTGGCATGGTTCGGTAGTCTCGTAGTTCTTCGATATTGTATTTTCTTACGTAATTTGTTCTAAAATGAAGCATCTAAATATTATATGATAATGCACTGTGTCGATCCATCAGGATTTTATGGAAACAAAAAATGAATTTTAGACAGTTTCAAACCAACGTTCAATTCTATTCGTAATGCAGATAGAATATAGAAATACCAAATCACATTGTTGCAGCAAGATTGTCATTCTTGTATCTAGACATGCAATTATTAAGCTTTACTACTAACAATCCATAATGCAAGAATTTTAATACTTAAGTTAATAGGTTATAGTCATGGAAGAATGTATCAAGAACACACTTACTCCCATAAGTTGCAATACAATCTAATCTTCAACAAAGCATTTGTTGACAATTACTAGAAAATGATGGTTTTGGAACAATGGGGCTTGTTTGAAACCAATTCCCGCTTATGAAAATTGCCCTCCACCTTTCTATTTTCCCACTCTATTATCCCCTATAGTTTCTATTTCTAGTTACTTAGTTGTTTTTTCCGAAAATGTCTTGTTGTGTGGGTTGGCGGATTCACGCGTTTCGACCGAGCACTTCACCTTTGTCTAAATTTCACTTTTCAATGTTTTGTGACCTCCAAACAACACTATGGCTTCTGCGATATGCAAATTTACTTCTGGACTCCCACATCATCCCCTCTTCCGTGTTACATATTTTGCACCAAAATGTTTCGATATATACAATTTTATAGTCGAAGCCTTACGGCTCCTTAGGAACCCGTCACCCTATTTTGAAGCTCGTTTGACCACTTTCCACACTTGACCATTTCTTGACATCTCTTTAGCGGATCATCAACTTCACGGGTTCAGGAAATTTCAAATTTCTAGTTGTTGTTTCCTATGCCCGCTACCTTCATATTTATTTCCAAATATATGCAATATGTATGCAACTTCTCCAGGAACATACAAAAGAGATCTTTCCAGGAAATGGAATATCTATTGCAGATTTGAATATATTGGACCTTCTTTTCCCTCTTCTATACTTGACCAAATTGTCTTTTATTTTTCCCCTATGCTCTCTCTTTCTCATTACTTGGTCGTTTTTCCAAAAATACGACTCCGACCAACCACTAGCCATTCGATGCCTAGGCACTCTTCAGATCTCGAATTCCTAGGAAAGTGGGATCTATATTGCACTTCCATTGTTCTGTGGCATGCAAACAACACCCGGACCTCCGCGATATACAAATTTGTTTCCGCACTCCTACATCATACCCTCTTCCGTGATACACAGTTTTCACACAAAATTTCTGAGACCTGCAATTTGACCTTCAAGTCCCCACGTCTCCTGGGGAACTATTATCACCCCGTTTTGAAGCCCCTACGTCCGCTTTCCATATTTTCCCATTTCTTGGAATCTCTTTCACGCCTCCAATTCCATACTTACCCGACTTTTTTCGCTTGCGAATTCCCAGACATGTGGATTGCACTTCCAGTGTTCCTTGACCTGCAAACAACACCCCCCCCCCTCTTCTAAGATATACAAATTGACTTCTGGACTCCTACATCAACCCTCTTTTGTGTTACACAGTATGCACTCAAAAGTTCTGATCAATACAATTTGATTGTCGGGCCCTCATGTCTCTTTCGAGACCCTTGTCAACCTATTTTGATTCTCGTCTAACCACTTTCTACAACCATTTCTTGCAATCTCTTTGGCGAATCGTCGGGTTGGCGGGTTCAGACAATTTCCAATTCCTAGTCATTGTTTTATGTGTCCACCACCTTCGCACTTCTTTCCAAGTATATGCAATAAGTATATAACATCTCCATAAACATGCAGAAAATATATTTCCAGGAAATGGAATATCTATTACAGATGTGAATATATTATCCCTTCTTTTCCATCTTCTATACTTAACCAAATTCTCGTTTCTCTTTTCCCTGTACTCTATCTTTCTCGTCACTTACTCTTTTTTCTAAAAAATGTCTAGCTACATGGGTTGGCGGACTTGCAGGTTCACGACTCCTACATCAGGCCATCTTTCGTGTTACACAATTTACACTCAAAATTTTCGATCAATACAATTTGACCGTCGGGCCCTCATGTCTCCTCGAGAACCCTTGTCAACCTATCTTGGAGCCCGTCTTCCAGATTCCTACATCAACCCCTCTTCTGTGTTACACAGTATGCACTCAAAAGTTCAAATCAATACAATTTGACCGTCGGGTCCTCATGTTTCCTTAGGAACCCTTGTCATCCTATTTTGAATCTTGTCCGACCACTTTCCATGACCATTTCTTGCAATATCTTTCACAGATCATAGACAATTTCTAATTCCTAGTCGTTGTTTTTTGTGCCCACCACCTTCGCACTTCTTTCCAAGTATATGAAATAAGTATATAACTTCTCCAGAAACATGCAAAAAATATCTTTCTAGGAAATGGGATATCTATTACAGATGTGAATATATTATCCCTTCTTTTTCGTCTTCTATACTTAACCAAATATCTGTTTCTCTTTTCCCTGAACTTTATATTTCTTGTCACTTATTCATTTTTTTGAAAATGTCTAGTTGCACAGGTAGGCAGACTTTCGGGTTCACGTTTGCACTCGTGTTTTTATATCGCGACACTGACCAACCGATTCCCCATTCCATACCCATCCACTTCTCCGACCACAGATTCTCGGGTAGGCGGGCTGTAGATTGCACTTCTATTGTTCCATGACCTGCAAACAGTACCCTGCCTTCTGCGATATACAAATTTATGACTGGACTCACATCATACTGTCTTCTGTATTACAATCTACCTATCATGCCCTCTTTCGTGGTACACATTTTGCACATAAAACTTCTGAGACATACATTTTGATCGTTGGGTCCTCACGTCTCCTGTGAAACTATTGTCACCCCATTTTGAAACACATTTGTCTGCTTTCCATACTTCGCCATTTCTTCGAATTTCTTTCGTGGATCGTCGGGTTGGCGAGTTCAAGAAATATCCAATTCCTAATCGTTGTTTCCTGTGCCAGCGCCCTTTGCACCTATTAATTAGAAATTATATATAAGATCTTATTTCTAAGTATGCAATTAGCAAGCATTAATGTTAAACACGAATTTGAGGAGATCTCCCATTAATATGCATAAAACCAAAATTTTTGGATGGTTATATTATCCCTTCCAAGTGTTAATTTCAAACATCATGGAACGTCATTTGCGCTTCGTCGGGTTGGTTCGTTCATGAAATACTCAATGCTCGATTCCAAAATGAGTTTGACCGACCGTTTCCCTATTCCATACTTAGCCACTTTCTTGGAATTCCACAAATATACAAACCGGTCGTTGAGCTGCCCCATCATGCTCTCTTTCGTTTTACACGTTTTTCTGTCAAAAATTCTGATACATAAAATTTGACCGTCAAACACTCACCTCTCCTGAGTATCCCCCATAACCCTATTTTGAATCTCTTCCAACTTCTTTTCAGACCTTGCCATTTGTTCCTTTCTCTTCCCCGTCTTCGTGACCTTCACACTTGTCTATAATAAAAAAATGTTTATATATATATATATATATTGTTTCTAAATATGAAATTAGTGACATTTAATTCTAATAGCTCATTGTGAAGGAACCGTATAGATCTCCATTGATGGTTCAAAGGCTCGAGGAGATCTCCTATTAAAATGCATTAAACCTAGATTTGCGGAGGGTTATATTATCCCTTCCGAGTGTTGATTTAAAAATGATGAAATGTCGTTCGCATATCGTCGGCTTGGCACGTTAAAAAAACCTCCAATCCTTAATTATTCTTCGTCATACCCGCCACCTTTGCACTTATAAATATGCAATAAGTAAGCTTTACTTCTAACAATTCATCATGCATCACCCATACAGATTGTCATTAATCAGCGAAAGGCTCGAGGAGCTTTCCCATTCATAAGCATTGAACCAACATTTGTTGAGTTATATTATTGCCTCCAACTGTTCATTTCAACCATCGTCTGGAGTAAACGAATGTTCTCATAAACCTATGGCATCATATCGACAATAGTTCTATGGAGATACAGTGAACTCATTCGGACGCGAGGACCAGAACTTCTAATATTCTAGGGAATATTCTTATTACTCATCCCCTGCCACCCAGAATGAAGTAATTTGGACCTATGGGATTGCTTGTGTAGGCTATGTCCCTGAAGTTTTTGACTGTAAGGAGCTAGTCTCTTGGTGTGCCAATAAATTTATTTCAGACAAAAGAATTATTCCATTGCGGGACTGCTCTTCTGTTTCTTTGTCACCTCAGGTCTTCCGCCAGATGTTAAGATTGTCGGAGACAACATTGACGTTCAAAGGAGAAGATTCCAAGCATTTCCTAGCAAAGAATAATAACTAGTTGGACCTCTTGCCCGATCTCTTGGAAGACCCAATGGTAGTTCTTGAAGATATCACAAGATTGCAAGTTAGTTTATTTAGAAATCCATTCCGGGAAATTGCCTGGTTGTTTACAAGAATAACGAGACAGGAGTCCACAACAACTATTTCCCGGATGACTCTTTATATTTTTTATTTCACAGTCAAGGAACAATCCATTTTTTTATTGGGGCAAGCTAATTTCCCATGAAATTTGTTCCCAATTGTCAAGCTTCAAAAAGGAGAAGATATTTTATATGTCATCCTACTTAGTTTTTGCGATAACACATTGTTTCTAGTTTCCAAAATTGTCTTTGTCCAAGAAGATCAACTGGGAATTCGACCCAGTAACATTCTGGCACCAAGCCTTGTGGAAGCTCAAGGCCTCCCACTGTTTTTATGAGGTTTTTAATGGATTTGTGTCTATATGCTCCCCGCATATCTGAATAGGCAAACAATTTTTTTGACAGGAAGGGGACACTTGAACATATGGATAATTACACTATGATAAGGATTTTTGGCTCCAGGGAAAAACCTTATCTCCTTCCATGTCGCATTATGGACATAATGTTTGTTATAGAAGTAGCAAGGAAATACAACTACTGGTTGCATCTATTGCAAGAGAAGAGAAAGAAACAGTTCATTCCTCTGCCTTGGAAAGTCGGGGACTTCATGTTGAGGAACGTCAACAAAATTGATGAATTCGCAGCCCATTCTATCAACTTGAACCTAAGATATGTTGAAAGCATAAGAGGGTTCGACCCATATAAATTTGTTTTACAACATTTACAAACACTTGGCTTCGGCAATTGTTTTTCAAAAAACACCTAACCGAAAACAGAGACACTGGCGACAATGCTCCTGCTTTTGATGTCGGTGACCTAGACATAGTGCAAAGCAATACTAAATTGTACAAGCAACAGGGAAAATCCCCCGGTGAGAAGAGTGTTCAATCGACGAATAACACTCCCAAAAGTACGACATCCTAAAGAATCGCTCCAACGGCCCACCACAACAATAAAGAAACTAAGATTTATTCAAATGGAGGAGGAGATAACGACCCTCCTCACCCTAAAATTGATAGTTCTCACAAGCTTCCAGTAGACAAGAAGAGAGAAAAAAATTGTTGGACAAGCGGAAGAGCCCGAAATTCAGAGTGAGAACATGGAACTTGAGCCTGATCTAGATAACATATTTCGCTACCTTGATCATCTCGGAGACGCGATCCAGCATAGTCGTCCAATGGACATATCTGATACCAAATTTTTTTACGAAGATGAATCCTTCATGTTCCAGAGCATTGTTTTTTACAGCGAGTCCAAAAAATTGATTATTGAAAAAAAAGATGTAAAAAATAAGAAAGGAAAATCTCGTTTAGAGGTTAACCTTGCGAAGATGTGGCCATCCCAAATCTATCGACTTCACATAGCGACTACAGATGCACTTGATGATTCCATTGGAGACATTGAGGCCGAGAATGCCAGACTAGAGGACCGGGTCAAGGAATTGGAAGAGGCTTTGATTCCTATGCCATTGCTTGCCAATCCGTTGGCAATAGCCATGTCTGCCACCCCTGCATCCAAATTAAAAGGATCCCCCAGCCTCCTCGCATTGTGTAGAGGATATGTGGGGAATAATATCAAGAAAAGAATGGAATTGATTACTGAGGCGTGGAAAACATCACAAACCATGACTTCCCTTGGAATGAGGGCACATAATTTGCTCTAACATTTGCAAGTGGAGTGAAAATATGAAGAACATTTCTATTTAAACGTGGTCCTTCCTTTTGGCACCATTGTCAACAACATGACAGAAACAAGAAAAAGACAACAAGATCTCCCATCCAAAAATCAGATCGGTCTATTAAATACATGCTGAAAAGAAAAAGTGAAGAACACGCATCTCATTGTTCAGTCATGTGAACAAGCCATATCAAGGAAAGCAAAATTATTCACAAAGTTGTCCAGAATAAACTTTGTCGGAAGGACCAACGACTTCCAAGACCCCAACTTAATCGTCAACTCCTTGCCCTTAACTAAGCAAGACTTCGATAAATAGGTTGATATTTTTAAGGCGTTGTCTTTGGAAAAGTTTTACAACATCCTTGAATATGGTCAAGATGACATGGACGACTAGCTAGTCGACTATTCAGTACAGAATGAGTAAATTGATCAGGCTCTGCGTAATCTTTCTATCAACTTCATGGAATTAGAAAATGAACTTTTCAACATAAAAATATGGAATGAAATCAATGTTGCCCCAATGAGAAGCTACATTGAAGAATGGCTAGAAAGGGAATTGAAGCAGGTTGTCGACAAAAGGCAACAAGCAGTTCCCACAATTCCAGCAATCGTCGACGACATCAATGAAAAGGCATCAACAAGAAAATAGCAAAAGGGGTCATATGTACCATCACTATAAGTCTACTGATCGCATCCTGCTTTGTTTATCAACCTAGTTATTCCACTTTTTTAAATAGAAATGTCTAGCCAAAGACCAATACCTTTCAATTTATTCTTTTCAGGTATTACACTCTATCTTCGCCCACTTCTTCTTTCTACAATCCTATTTCTTGTACATATTTCTCTTATGGTCCATGGGAGCCCAAATCCCAGTCTATATGACAAACGCATTGAAATGTCTTTAATATGTAAAAGACAATATTATTTTTTGATATATTTCAAATAAAAATGTTTTTTATCTCATTTTATATTTATGTCCTTGCATTTAAATTTCCACGAATATGTAACTTTTTTGATATATTTCAAATTAAACTGTTTTTTAATCTCTTATATTTATGTCGTCATAACAGAATTTTTCAACATAGTAAAATAGATTATATACTTTCAAAAAATAGATGGGGCTCTAGAGGCCGCGTGTCATTTACTGCATGGATACCACCTGTGTTTCATGTTGCTTGCCACATCTCCGCTGCAGTTTCCATCTGCCTCCGGTACTTTTTCCTATCCCAATTCAACCTAGCAGGGACTATGCTGCCACGCAACACTTATTTATATTGAAGTATCATTGTTTTGTGTTTCTCAAGTTAATCAACATATAAATCATATGTATAACTCTGTCTAATGTGGGCATTCAATGGGTTTTTTATTTTTTGAAAGAGTCCTGAAGGATGAAATAGTTTGATGATATATGCATGTGTACTTGTTTCACAATGTGTATCTTATTTTTTAGCAAATCGAATTATATGGGAAATCCAACATAGTTGGAGAATACATCATGTTGGAGATTACATAATATAGTAAGTTAGAGTAGATATATTAATCAAATAATAATCACCACAAGAGTTTCAAGAATTAGAGGAATTAAGAAAAGTTTAAAACATCCCAACAATCAAGAGTTTTGGGACAAATTAAACCAAGAACCTAAGCATGGTTTTCAAATTAAAACTTAATTATATAAAGAACCAATATATCTATTAAATTATTGAGATAAATCATGGGTAAGAAAAATGTTAATAGCAAGGAAAAATATAAAATATTATTGACTTGTGAAAGTAACTACAATCTACTTTAAGAAAAGAAGAATAACACAAGTGAGATAAAAAAAAGGAGGTATGAACCTCAATCAACTATCTACAATTGTTTTTGTGACTAATGGAGGAAAAATCTAAAACCATTAGGAAGTGAAATACTAATGCACATCAATAACTATAAAATCATTTTCTTACCTCCATTCTAAGCTTCAAGTAACAATCCCACTTATTTGTATTCCCACACCTTAGGAAAGACTCAAGGCTCAAACAAAAATGTATTATTAATGTTAGGATTTGGATCGAATAGGAATCAAACCCATGACTTTCCTTCCTTGGTGAGATATTTTACTAGTTTTTTGTGTGCCCTCCTTTCATGGTGACCATCCTTAATGATACAATTTCAATATTTGGATGTAGTCTCGAACAAACCACCACCCTTTCCTACATATGCCCTTCAAGTCATAATTTGGGTACCAACTTCTACCCTCTTCCAATTAACCTCAACCCCAATTCTAATACCATGTTGAATAACATTGAGCTTAAAGTATATGCCCATTTTATGATGTCCGCTCTAAGGGGTTCCACATCAAGATGGTGATTTCCATGTCCAATAACTAAATGGGAAATCAATAAATTACCATGATCTATATCTTAATTAGACAACATTGAAAAACAAATTGAAGACCTTATTTCATGTTTCTTTCTTTGCATTTCAATGATAAAATAGAAAATAAATGAATCAATGCAAAATAAATCACCTTCATCCAAGGGAAAACATAACCATTCCCCCAACTATGTTGACCACATTAATCTATTCATTTTTCCCATGTGCATCATATTATATTGTAGTAACTCCATAATCTATAATCTAGATATAGATAGAAACCAAAATAGTTCCTAAAACATATTGACCCTCCACAACCAATTATATGACAATAACTATAGAAGAAACCCAAGACAAATATATGAACAATAATGCACTTGTAAAAGCACGTATAGTGGACATGTACAACAAATGTATTTGAAATAATATGTGAAAATTTCATGTCAACACCATCTCAAAGAAATCAAATTTTGTAGTGGACAACAACACACTACTCACAATATGGTTGAGAACTTTTTCACATTTACTCCTCCTTTCATATGAAATGGGAAAGATATCAAACACATGGTCCACCACTCCATTGAATTCCACTGCAATAAGATAATGCAATAACCATAAGAGAGAAAATGTTTAGAATCCTAGCTACAATACATGAAATTGAAACGTTAATAGATAACTCTATCTTCGTTCTTATGGACAAAAGCATGGAATTGTTTATGTTAACATTTTCATAACATCCATGCTCTAAACTAAAAAATCCTTGGAATTTTCTATTAATTCAATGGGTTAAATATTCAAATCCATGAAGATGGCCTCTAATTCTATATAAATCGTGCTAGAAAATCCTCCTTTTGTGTCTTGAACTAAAATTTATGGAGCTTCTACATGATGGGGTAAGGTGATATCTCTAGTAATGAAAAGAGAAAATATATATTTAGATGAGATTTAATGCGATACTACCTACAACTACATCAACATACTAAAATCATATTATAGTCAACATCTCTTCTATGACTAGCCAAAAGAGTCACACATAAGATTTACACCTTCTTAATGTGTTAAACACCCTTCTCTCTCACCAAATGTTGTCATCTCTATAAGGTCAATTAGAACACACAAACCATTTTAAAACTAATAAAAAATCCATTAAAAAAATCCTAACATAAACTATAGCCCAAAAATAATATGGCAATAATATGCCATATGTAGACACAAATTAATGCAATCAATTTCATAATTATAGTCCATAGCTAAAGGTAGAAACAAGAAGTTAAAAAATAAACTATTTAACTTACAACTTTGTTATAAATATATACTTACTTTATATAAATGATGATGGTGGCTCACCATCATTGAGACCAACTTTCTTCTACCAAATTTTATTCTCTATGTTATCCAAGTACACTTTTCATCTTTATTGGTGTTAATTATATTTTAATAGTAAATTACTTTTTTCTTAACCTTTTTTTTTTGTGGCATAACCATTTTTCTTTAAATCCAATTGTGATATTGATTAAATCCAGTTGTGATATTGATTTTGGACATTTTTCATCTTTAACTTGATGTTAATTATATTTTGATAGTAAATTACTTTTCACTTAACCTTTATTTTTTTAATGGCATAACCATTTTTCCTTAAATCAATTGTGATATTGATTAAATCCAGTTGTGATATTGATTTTGACATTTTTCAATATTTTGAGGGGCCTCCACTTAAATCCTCTAAATGTTTATCTAAGAAATCACATCATTATGTTAACCTATGTTAAGTCTCAAGTCAATTTTACAGGAATTCAAAGAAATGCTAAAAATTTTATGCATGAGTATATACCATACCAAATCTTCATATTGATTTTTTGGTTTTGCATGAAGTTCTAAATTTTGTTATTTGTATTTGTGTAGTTGAAATAACCCCCACCCTTTACAGTCAGAAAACATGTCACAATCTCTAAACAATAAGGGTTATCATTGATTATAATTCTATTCTTTGACGGGCAAGATGGACAAATAAAATGTAGACGATGTCTCTCTTATAAGAGAAATATTAAAGGCAAACATTGAATTGTTTTCTTTGTTAAAGTATTTTGTTCTCGAGTTTTAGTCAAATCATATCTTAACTACTACTAAGTAATTTGAAGTCTTCATTAGAAAACTCGCTAAAACATTATGGAGGTCCTTACGAAGTCATAAACATAAATCTCTCTACCCAGCATTAGCATAGCATTTTGTATTTAACATGCACTCGTGTCAGAGATGTGTAAGTAATCGTGTTCCCTTGTGATTTGTGCGTTTTTTCCGTGAAACACGGATAACAAGAAATGTTAAGTAGAAAACTATTATTTCTACTTCTTTTGGTTTCGCGATGAACATTGCCAGCCAATTATTAAGTGGGGATATCATAAATAAATGCGATTGCCTCGAAAGAAGGTTACTCGTCGCTTTTATAAAATGAAACAACGTGAATGAGCTGCCATGGTCTCCATGTGCATGTCTTTGCACATGTAGTGATGCTTAAATCTCACTCTAATCTTATTTGATGCTTCATGTCTGTGGAAGAAATTACAGGTTATTCTTAGGTTTAAAATTTCGTTTCTTCGGTATCCACAGATGCTTGAATTTGTTGTCATTATTGACGTGCACCTATTTTAACTGATTCAGTGTAAGCGCTAATAATTGTATTTAATAGTTTGAAAATATAATTTTAATGACTATGTGTCTTGAAGCTCGCCGTTATAATTTTAATGAACGTGGATAGGCTATGACGTTAGTATGAAGAGCAATTTAGATTATATTTGTTTTTTATTTTACATTAAATAAGAAGTGGTGATATTTTGATACAAACTCTAAATCTAAAATAATATTAATTTTAATCTTAATATAATTTTACAGAGTCATATTTAATACAAATCTGAATTCTAACAAACCACTAACCCTAATCCTAATATAATAATAAATAATTAATTAATTACAATCCTAACATAATAATAAATAATTAATTAGTTACAATTTAAGTACACTAGTTACCACTAACCCAAAAAACATTATTCACCTCTTTCTCTAACTCAAAAGCTTCATCGGATGGTTGAATGTCAACGGATACCACTTGCCAGAATGTATACATAAGGACCAAGGATTATCGAGGATTTGCAAATCATCAAATTCATAACCCATAACATCTTTCCCATTGTGATTTGAGTTCGTATTTAGTTTTGGGTGAAGATTTTATGCAGTTACTTCCCAAGTATAGAAATACCATTTTCCTTTCCTACTGTGAATTGAGTTCGTATTCAGTCTTGGGCGAATATTTTATGTAGTTACGTAGTAAGTATAGAAATACCATTTTCATTTGCAGATAAGAAATAATATAGTAAGCAGAAAGCAAGCAGTTGAACTTTAAAAAATATACAAAAATTAATAATCAGAGGAGCATCATTGATGATAGTGTTAAATTTAGGATTCTGTTGGCCAAATGTGGAGACAAGATACTCTATGAAATCATGAAATCATAGTGATTATAGTGACTATATTTTCAGGGATCAGCCATGACCAAAAACAAATAATTATTAATATAATAATTGCTCCAGATAGCCATTAAATTAAATCGATTCATTTATTAAAGAAATTCATCCATTATATAAATTCTCCTCCAAGTCATGGTAGATTTACTTGGCCATATTCATTTTGGTGCCTTGAAACATCTATATTTTGCTCCAGAGACACCATCTCTAAATCTACAGTCAGCATACAATTAACCGATAAAAGAATAAAACTAAAAAAAACCATTTTCTTAGAGAAAGAGAGAAATTATAAAAGTGGTTGACCAAACCCTCCCATGGATTCTTTAAAAGAAAATATTGTCGATATGAAGAGATCATGCGAGTCGCTAGGTTAACCTAGTGTGTCAATTGAAAGGTAATCCAAAATGGAAGCGCCTACACATTTATTACCCATACAAACCAAAATAAAACGCTTCCATGAATATGAGAGTTGCATCCCATGCCTGCTAGATTTGCATCTCATGTTTGAGAAGTGAGTGAATGCATTAAGCTTAATCATTGTTATTATGGAGATTAAATTTTATTCATTAATTTGGGAGGATTACTAAAAATATGTTAATATCTTTATATGTTAGTCATAAGATTAAGATTTATAATTAAAAGATCATTAAATGTATCCATTTCCAAAATGATCTTATTTAATATTTTTATAATATTTAATCATTATATTATATGTATTCTTTCAAAGAAAAAGACTTAAGGGTTCTTTAAAGAAAAATAATTAAATTTGTATATCTCCAGTAATTTTAACAATTGTGTGGGTACAAACTGTTACTAATTTAGTTGAGTCAAGAGATTCCACCACTAACGATTTTAACGATGGTGTGGGTACAAATTGTTACTAATCTAGCCGAGTCAAGAAATTCCACGACAGATCCACTAAGAATTTTAGCAATTCAATGATCTAGTCATGATTTGCTTAGGAGCATGCTCAGTAATGCCAAGATGCAATAGGAATTGTGGGATGAAGCAGTTATTACAGCATGTTCTTACATGTTATCTGATAAATCGGTCACCATCAAGTGCAATAAATTGTAAGATTCAAGAAGAGGTATGGATAGGTCATTCATGTGACTTTTCAAATCTGAGAATATTTGGTTGTGATGCTTATGCTCTTATTTCTAAAGATCAACGTTATAAGTTAGATCCTAGATCAAAGAAATATGTCTTTATTGGTTATGGTGATAGAGTTAAGGGGCACAAACTGTGGGATCCTACTTCCCACAAACTCATCATAAGCAGAGATGTAGTATTTGATGAATCCTCACTCTTAAAATTAGAATTGGTAGATGTTGAAGTGAGACAAGAACAAGTACCGCAAGTTCAACAAATTCAGTTGGAAACTCAACCATCTTTAGAAAGGCAGGAGCATGAAGAAGTTTCAGAAGAAGAAGATGAAGATGTAGATGTAGAAAATATCCAGGAAAATGAGGATATCCCTCAACCATCTTTAAGGATATCTTCACGGGTTAGGAATCCTCCTACAAGGTATGACGATTATGTTTCATATGTGGCTTTAGTTTTTATTGATGGAGAACCTAGTTGTTTTCATGAAGCAATTAAGGTATCTGAAAGTGCTCAATGGAAGAAAGCTATGAAAGAAGAAATGGATTCTTTAGAAAGGAATAAAACATGGGACCTGGTAGAACTTCCAAAGGACATGAAGGTTGTCGGTTGCAAGTGGTTCTACAAACTGAAAAAAGGTGTCGATGATAAACTCGAAAGGTATAAAGCAAGACTAGTAGACAAAGGGTGTTCTCAAAAGGAAGATATTGACTTTCATGAGATCTTTTCACCATTTTGAAGCTTGTTTCATTTGGTATTATGTTAGCACTAGTTGCTTTACTTGATTTTGAGTTAGAGTAGCTAGATGTTAAAACAACATTTTTACATGGAGATTTAGATGAGGATATATATATGGAACAAGAAGTTGCGGAGGAGCAAGTTCCTGCCTTTAGAGACGGGGTTTTATTGATTGAGATTTGAATGAGGTTGCTAAAGGAAAGGGTGTCATTGCTTAAAGTTTGGATGAAGTTGTTAAAGATTTATCTTGAAAAATCAAACTTTTTTGGAATTGAGGTTTCAATGAACTTATTAAAGCTTTATCTTGAAAAATCAAACTTAATGTGACCTTTCAAATTTTGGACTTGAGGCTTGAATCAACTTGTTAAAATGTTAGCTTGAAAAATTAGACTTCCTCTCAATTTTTTTGGACTTAAACAAGGGTCCTGGACAATTTATTTTTTCACGGATCCTCTGCAATACCTACAACCTTGTGAATGACATAGAATAAGGAAAGAGTTTGTTGCCAACTCTTAGACTGCCTCTCAATTTTTTTGAACTTAAACAAGGGTCTTTGACAATTTATTTTTTCACGGATCCTCTGCACTACCTTCAACCTTGTGGATGACATACAATAAGGAAAGAGTTTGTTGCCAACTCTTACATCCTATTCCATGATTATTTTCTTCATAAAAACATGCATTCTAAGATATGATATGTTTCACCGAATATTTGAAGCACGCTAAAACATGATGTACACTTTAATAAATCTAGTACTTTTTGTGCTATGTAAGTCTAGTATAGTATTTTTTGTGCTATGATAAGTCTAGTAATTTGTGTACTATGATATGTCAGTTTTACTTAAATCTATCCATATATTTGAGCTTGAGATTTGAGTTGTTAGAAAAGTGAGAATGGTATTTTCAAATCTTCTCCGAGCTTTAAATAGCATTTTGCTTTTTCTAAAGATTTTCACACAGTTTAATCAATAATAAAATCTTACATTAGATAATAATCTACCTAGATAAAGACATTTTGTTTGTGCTCCGCAGTGAGAGAAACGAAGAAGACCAAAATATGAATCGATCTTGATGTTAATACTATTATCTAATAATACTACCAACAATAATAATTCATATGTACATTTTAGTCAACTCCGTAGGCCTGTGGAAAACGACAGTTTAGAACGTGGAGTTTCGGCTCTGCACGTAGCTCCTTTCACGAGAAGAGAAACATATACGTGCATATAACCTGTGGAAGAACGATGACAGTTTAGAACGTGGAGTTTCTCCTTTCAAGAAAAAAGAAACATGTTATAATGAATTAATGCATGAGCAATCAAGTTAATGAGAAGGTTATTGTTGTTGTTATAGATTGTCATTGTTCTTCTCGTTGTTTGGTTGCAGTTAACGTGACATGGTGAAATGGAAAATAATAGTATTAGCGTCTATATACACTACACAATGAATTGCAATTTTTGTATGGTTGGTTACAAGTAGTAGACTAAAGGGAGTGCAAGACTTTATGCATTCTTCCATGTAACAAAATTGTGGACAAACTAAACATCATAGACAATTGTTGGCCCGAAACACTTGAATATTTTAAACATGTTTGGATGCACATAAAATTCACTAACACTAGATCCCAACGACGTTGTATTGCTAAATCTACTATTCTTTGATGGTTTTGTAAATTATGTTTTGTATTAGTGTTTTGGTTATCCACCTCTTGAACTGGAAGATGTTAATTACATGGAATCATCTCTCTATTTGAACATATGTCAAAAAATATAATTTAAATCATTTGGCCCTTCTTGTATACATTTTGTATTAAAATATTGGTATCCACATCCTCAACGCAAATATGTTGATTCCAATAATAGAATCCTTATAAATTGACACAAATTGCTTTAAATATGATTTAAATCAATTCTCTTTTTTAAAGAAAAGAGAGGTTACTAACTAAATGTAATTGCAATCCGTTTTATTTTGAATCTCTAGTTAATAAAAAAAAAAATATTAGAACAATTCCAAGGATCATAGTAGTTCGTGGTCATTTTATGTAAATTTAGCTCTAGCTTCGTTTATGATTTTATAAAGTTTTTTCTATTGTCATATGTCATAATTAAAATCAAATAACTCAAGTTATTACGCTATATAATATTCTTGGGTATTAACTTATGTTATTGTTGGACAGTTTTCAAGTTTATTAGACATCGCTTACATGGCATCAGATTTGTAGAATCACGGTTACTTTTAGCTCAACACGTGTATTTTGTAAGTGGACACATGGAAGCCATGAAGTTAATTTGTTGAAGGCAATATGTTTTCTCTATCACTACATGAAAGGAGTTATTGTAACAACAATGTTGGAAGTTCGAGTTAGGCAGCGAAAGAAAAACATAGCATACAAGAGAGCATAAAATAAGCAAGATCAAACAAACATGAAACCAAACACGTCAATCATACACTTGACATGGTGATTTATGTGGAAACCTAATGAGGGAAAAAATCACGGGCAATGATTATCAGTCTTCTTATTATTCAAGGGAGAATTACAATAGCCTTCATAAGCATACAATCATCCTCTCCTCTCACACTCTTCTCTACTCCTTGCACATGCTCACACTCACATTGTACTCCATCTCTATGGGTATGCTCATATATATAACATCTATCACTCCGTTATACAAATTGATCATGAATAGATCACATAGTTACACAAGTAGCTCATAAATAGATTGCATGCATGTGCATTAACATAACTGCAATGATTATCGGTCTTCTTATTATTCAAGGGAGAATTACAATAGCCTTCATAGGCATACAATCATCCTCTCCTCACATACACTCTTCTCTATTCCTTGCACATGCTCACACTCACATTGTACTCCACCTCTATGGGTATGCTCACATATATAACATCTATCACTCAATTATACAAATTGATCATGAATAGATCACACAGTTACACAAGCAGTTCATAAATAGATTGCATGCATAAGCATTAACATAGTTGCATGCATGTGCATGTGACCGCATGAGGAAATTCATTGGCATGTTTCCAACAATCTCCACATTGACAACAATTTACCCAATATATCATGATCTTAATTAATTCATCACCTTTTTTGCAAGCCAGGAGAAGCCAAACACCACCGTAGCTTCTCTAACAAAATTGGTTTCATAAACATGTCTACAGAATTCACTTTTGTATGGAAATTTTCCAAAGACACTCCACCTTCATCAACAACTTTTCTTACAAAATGGTACTTAACAAAAATATGGTTTGTCTTACTATGATACACTGGATTTCTAGCCAACTGAATAACACTTTGACTATCACAAAATACTTTCACCTTGTCCTGCATCCTTTCAAACTCACCCAATAAACCTTGTAACCAGATTTCCTCCTTGCATGCATGTGAAGAATCGCTATACTTTGCCTCCGTAGTGGATAAAGAGACTACGTTTTGAATCTTTGACATCCAAATAACAAGTCCTCCTACAAGAGTAAAGACATATCCTAAAGTGGACCTCCTTTTGTCCAAGTCACCTGCAAAATCTGAATCTACATAACCACAAACTAAATCACTGGAACCATCATAGGTGATAGAATAACTTGTTGTGCCTATAAGATATTGAAGCACCCATTTCAATGCTTCCCAATGTGCTTTCCCTAGATTTTTCATGTATCGACTGACAACACCAACTACATGTGAAATATCTGGTCTAGTACTCACCATCACATACATCAAACTTCCCACTGCATTAGCATATTGTACACAAGACATATAATCCTATTCTTCATCATTACTAAGACATAAACTTGAAGAAAGCTTGAAATGGGAAGACAAAGGGATCAGTACGAATTTCACATTATTCATACCGAATCTCATAAGTATTTTCTCCACATACTTCTGTTGTGATAACCACATCTTACCATTTTTCCTCTCTCTCTATATCTCCATGCCTAAGATTTGTTTTGCTACTCCTATATCCTTCATATCAAATGCCCTAATCAACTGAGACTTTGATCTGTTTATTTCGACCATGCTTTTGCTTGCCACAAGGATATCATCAACATATAACACCAAAATAATGAACATGCCATTTTCAAACTTTTTAAAGTAAACACAATGATCATATTCACTTTTTGTAAAATTTAGGCTCACCATGAAGGAATCAAACATCTTATACCATTTCCTAGGAGATTGTCTCGGGCCATACAATGACTTCTTGAGTTTGCAAACAAACCTCTTATTGTG
>CBVK0100413127.1:0-20061 GCA_900067695.1 Picea abies | reverse complement strand
ATTTGTTCATTGCTTATTTATTCTGCAGTTATTGGATGATAATGCTACATTGATATAACACTTGGATTGTATGGTTAAAAATGATTAAATTTCTCTATTACTGATTGACCCCCCTTCTCAGTAATCCAACAAAAGTTGCAACAACAACACGACCAACGGACTTGGGGTCAGATTCAAGTGATGATTCTAAGATTACAACAGTTGGTTTGATAGGTAAAATTGGTGATGGTTTTGAATCAAGAAGTAAATGTTTCATATAAGGGTCATAATGAAACATACTAAGATCGATACATTGATAGATAGTGGATCTCAATCTAACTTAATTTCAAAAGAAGTGGTTAAGAAATTGGGATTGACAACTAAGATGCATCACAAACCCTATTCATTAAATTGGATAAGCAAAGATCACAAATTTCCCATAACAAAGCAATGTCTCATAAAATTTGCAATTACATCTAAGTATGTGGATGAAGTAATATGTGATGTGGTGCCGCTAGAAACATGTGGAATGGTCTTAGGAAGCCCTTATTTATATGATCACAAAGCAATCTTCTGCATGGAACATAATCAATATCACTTAACTAAAGAAGGGACATAATATGTTGTACATTCTCATCATATAAAAGAAAATCAATCTCTTCTAACAATGGAACAATTAAAGAAGGCAACTTATGCAAGAAATACACCTATAATTGTGCCAAGTAAAGCTATTGATCTTAAGCATGAACATGAGATGGTTGTAGGAAGGGAGTTTAATCATACTTTGCTTCAAGATAATTTAATGTCGTGCAAGCGTGTCAAACATATTGGTTTATTTTCAGTCATATTTCTGATATTATTGCTGCTAATTTTTTCTACATGGATGGTAGTGGATTCAGTAAGATGTGAACGAGTTCAAATGGCTAACAATATGATTTCATTTGTCAGGGTTGTTTTGAAATTGATTATGATGTGACAGGTGCACAGGATAGAGTTTAAAGACAAAGGACAAATGGGGAGACCTATCCTACACTTGATGACTGGTTAATATCCTTTTTGAGGAACAAAAGGTCTTACTGGGGAGGAATGATCCAAAATGGATCCAAGAAGGCCAAAATTTCAAAGTTTTCAGAATCAGACAAAACTAGATACATCACGTAGGGCTCGTCGTGCCGATTCTGACAATATATCTTTTCCGAAAATAGACACCGTATGCGAAAGTTATTGCGTTTTGAACTTTTTCCAAAACATGCAAAAAGTCAAAGGTCAAAGTCATCTGGTCAAAGTCCGTACCACTGATGTGGCAGATGACGTCAGCAGTGCATCATGATGATATCAACAATATGTCATGCTAACATCGTCATGACACGTGGAAACACTAGGATGTGCCACGTGTCAGTCATTTTTGGCATTTTCAGAGGTGATTTGGCCTATTAAAAGAGTGACATGTGGCACTGTATAGAAGTGACACATCGAAATGTACAGAGATGACACATGGCACTATGCAGAGGTGACACATGGTGGTATAGACGTGACGTGGGCTAGTGACAGTAAGACATGTGGAAGTATGATAGGATGACGTGGAAGTATGGAAGGCTGACATGGCGACTGACTGGGCAGGCTAACGTGGCAGGATGATGTGGATTGAGCCAATCAGGAGGTGACACATGGCCCAACTAGAGGGTGCCACATGGCAGCTCGAATTTTCCCAATTTGGGCTAGGTCAAAATTTTAGGGCCTTGGTCACAAGGGGTGCCATATGACTAGGAGCCCGAGATTTGGGGGTTGCACTAGTTATGCTAAATTTGGTGGATTTGGCCAAATTTGGAGGATTTTACCAAATCTGGGCCTGATTTTGGTGGATTTTTTCCTAAAAAATGGGATCTGAGCCTAGAAAGAGGGGGGAAGTTGGGATTTCGACCCCCAACTCAAAATATACTTAACCATGCCTATTTTCCATGGAATGGAGGTTCAAATACAACAAAATCATGAAGAATTGTGAAACTTAAGCCATTTTTATGCAGGGAAGCCATTGAGGAAGCGAACTTTGGAGGCCATTTCCAGGAGCTACGTTCAACCTTTTTCAGTGCCGTCAGTTGTGTTGGATTCTTGAGGTTGATAATAACACAACAAGACTAGTTTGTAATCCATTTGATGTACTTATGATGTATTTTTGAAGCATTGAATATTAATAAGGAAGACTCTCCCATTGAGACAAAGGCCTAGAGACGTAGGCAACTTTGTCGAAATCCATTAAACATCTTGGTGTTATGGTTTGTTGTTCTTAATGTTTAATTTATGTTATATATTCTTTATGATGGCTACAACATTATTTCATTAAAATCTTCTTCTTCTCTTAATTCCTAAGTGATAAATCAACTCATGCATAAACTTAACCAAGGTATTTAAAAGATCATTTTCAAATCATTTCTTTTGACATTTTCTTGTTCCCTACCATTAACACTCCATATATATTTCAAATTATCACCATATAATGCTAATACCATCTATATTTTACCCATATTAACTTTACAAAATCAAGAAGTTTTTGGTGAAACATAGTAAGCCTTTTCCTTTGCTGACTTGCAATTCACATTTTTGGGAATAAATATGCGACATCTCTTCAGCATATACAGAAACGAGCAAGCACTAAGTTTAGGGATTCAATTGCTCCATACAAGAGCTATATGGTTTTCTTGTTTAAAATAAATTTCAAGAGAAGTCATCCTCTGCTCACATACAAGTCGAATTGTGGAAAATATATATTAGACATCCCTCCATCATAGGTAGAAACAAATAAGAATTGGTATTTAGGGATTCGATTGTTGAATACAATGCTTAAGGTTTTTTTGTTGATAGAGCTCTAAAGCCTGAATTCGAAGAACAAAGATTATAAAATAGAGCTGCAAGAAATTGAATTTGAAGAAAAAAACTTGGAAAACAAAGTTTATAAGGAAGAGGGTTTCAGAAACAATGACAGTGAGGCTTGAACCTGCTAGGATTAAGCTCGAGGGAATTATGTTGGGTATGTGTTATACTCTTTGCATGACTAGACCTAGTGTCTGCATTGCACCAAGCATGCGGGGGCTCACAAGGGGGTGGGAACCCTGCTATGTGGGTGTTCAAGGGAAGCGAATCCGTATTTTTTGGTGTTTTTTGCGTCCATTTTTAGTGGTTTTTTCAACACATGGTTTTTTTTCGATGGTTTTCTAATTTCGGTTTAGGAATTAGGGTTTTGACTAATCTGGGTCAATGGATTAAGGGTTTTAGATGTTGTGGGATCCTATATATATTGTATTGTAAACAATGAAGATATATGACAAACAAAATATTAGAGGTGTGGCTCTAAACATGTTGTTGGTTTTCCTAGTTTGGGTTTCTATGGAAAAAATATCTATGTAATGCGTGTGTGCACCATTGCATCTCTTCTGTTTTTATTAAGAATCTATTTGTAGTAATTAATTGTACATGGTTAAAATCTACATTTGGTATGAGAGATGTTATTGGATTCAAGGGGATGCCTTTGTGGTTAAGGGTTTGGCTTGAGTCTGTGATAAGCCTTATTATAGTGGGAGATATGTGGTATTTATTCTTCAAGTGGAAAGAAATGGTGAGCAATTAAAAAATAGAGATCGATAAATTTAATAGGAAACGTTTTGAGCTTTGGAAACTCAATATGGAAGATCTATTGGTGGACAAATATTATTGGATCATTATGGATCCAGGTACTGCACCTATAGGAACATTAGTAGAAAACTGAGAAAAATTGGATCAGAAGGTGAAGAGCACAATATGGTTGTGTCTCTCAGATTTAATATTGTTATCACCTAAAAAATTCTCACCAAGCAATATAGGCAATCACCAAAAAATTCACGAGTTCCATACATCTAGAATTAATACTCACAAGTGTTGATAAAACTCACTCAGCAACATCAAAGAAATTAAGGAAGGATAACCATTGTGACCGACACAAATTCCAAATAGGGAATTTGTGCCATCAACACAATCTACATGACCTCACATAAAATTATTTGTGTGAATAGAGAGTTAGTGTGAGAGGCCAAATCAAGGTCCATTCCATATATGGGATGATGCAAATTCTCAAATAGATTGGGCACATTCAATGCTCCAACCTGCAACAACGTCCCATCGATCACAGAGTCAACCCTGCAAATTCAAGTTAACCTAACTTGGTAAATACTTCACTGCTTAGGATGATCCTTGTTTATACTTGAAACGAGTTAGATTCAAGGTTGGGAGAAGGCTATTTAGCAAAATTTTGGTTGTGCATTACATAGAATACATATAGTGTAGAGTTATGTTGTTGAATTACAAGTTAGAGAAACCATTGCCCACTTCCACTTTCATTCATCAATCCATGGCTCAAGATATCATAGGAATTGAGTGCCTCACCACTTTAAATCTTGGTTCAATGATTCATATTGATGAGCCTCATTATTGTACATTCTAAAGGCTCATCTTTGACATATTTTTCAGACACAAAATGACCTAATGTTTTCTTTTCACCATATTTAATAGTCAATCATGGTTATTTTGTAAGTTTCTTAATGAACATATGATTGAGGTGTATTTTTATTTATAATATACCTTTTTGCACTAATGGTTTTTGGAAAAATACATGTGTTCCACCAACCAAGTCGAACTGTAGGAGTCAAGGGTGCCAACCTCCTATAAACAAGGGATTGTGTCCCCTCAAGTGAGATTCCAACCAAAAATCAAGGGAAATTGTCTACACATACCTCTAAGAGTGCTCCTTGTGCATTTATGACTACTTATGATCAACAACAATTCAAAAATATAGATGTAAAGGGTTGAGATCCCTAATTTACTCATCACTCTCCTTGATTTAGGAAGGGAGGTCAAAATCTCTATTTATATATAGGTGTTGGCACGCGATTGTAGGACCCTAGGTTCAAGTTATCTAACAAACAAACCCTGTAGACACCAACCCTTTCAGCATCACTTGCATGTAAGTGAAGTCTCACTCAAGGCATCTATTGGGGTTGCATGAATCAAGTTTCTACAAGATGAGGGAATGTGAGGCGATTAGCATATTCATTCTTATCTACCTTGTTCGTCGTATTATTATCTATTTCCCTTGATGAATTAGTAAAATTCAATTATGCAACATCATTGTGACACATATTGAAAAATAAATTATTCATTATAACATTCATCCTTTCTATGCATCAATCATTTACTACATTGATCTATATCTAGTTATGCATAAATAGAATATTCATGAACAATCACATAAAAAGACATTCAGACACAGTAATTAACGTGGTTCATCCAAACTTTGGGCTACATCCACAACGACTGGTTTCTTTATTATTATTTGTGCAATTCATCTCAGGCTTGCACACTACACTTACAATAGATACATCATGGTATACTTCTCTATCTTACCTAGCTGCTCTGCAATTCAAGTCTCTCTCTGCAAAACTCTCCCTAAACCTTCATACATAGACTCTCTCTCATTCTTAGACTATTCTCTCACTCTCTTTGTGAACCCCGGTCTTTCCAACCCATTACATATTTATACATAGAATTTAGGGCTCAAAAGCCTATTCTCTTATCACCAAAACCCTATGAAAACTCATGATTACAACTCATGACAACTCATTTTTCGGATGTGTTTTTCTTATCTTTGCACATGCATAGTGATTTTACATTATCGACTACTGTTCTTATTTATTTCGAATGTATACCTGCTTTTTCATGCTTAACTGCTTTTGCACGCACCCTGATTCTTCACTTTTCAAATTTCCTGTCCAACATGCCCCCAACAATCACATGTGTCTTATCCCAAGCCACTTAGGACTTTTGTGTCACACCCCTCCATGCATCCATGAACTTTTGGGAGGTTTCCTTTGCTTTCGTGACTTATTTATTGACTTCTGATTCTTGGTCCAAAATATCCTCTATGACTTGCGCAATCAGGGTCGTGAGTTTCTCCTCGCTGTCATGTGTTTCCTTCTTTACCTTACCTTATGAAACTACCAATTATCCTATTACCCTTATTTCTTCATCCTACATTGCTAGTAATCAGTTTTGTAGAAGATTTTGTTGGTCCCTCATCTTTTCTATTTCATTGTATGACTACCTTTGTGCCAATACAACCATCATGTGCTCCGCTGGTGGAAACGTACTTATGTTCTCTCAAGCCTTCTATGATTTTTCCTACACACCCCTTAATATAGATTCCATAGAATTCATCTTTGGATCATCCATCATATTTGTCCAAATTTGTGTGCTTTCCTCACATAGATTTGCGCATTCCTCCTCCAATCTCTTAATACTTGCTACTGCAGTCATCAAATTTCTTTCTCTTTCTTCCTTTTCTTCTGGTGTTGTTCCTGGCATGGTGTGCAATTCCAAGTCTTCAATCCTAGTGTAGAATCCTTTAATGAATTCCCTAATGTTTGAGACTTTCTCTTCAAGAGTATATTCTACCACCATTGGAATTTATGGAATATCCTTATATAGTTTTTCGATGGCCTACTGTATTCGCTCTACTTGCTGCTCAAACTCATCATTCTCCTTCAATATTCTTCTGTCCTTTTCCTCAACCTCTCTCTTCTCCTTCAATATATTGTCATCCTTTTTCTCAACCATTATCTTCTCCTGCAAAGCAATTGTATACTCTTACTGAAGCTCTATCTTATTTGTTGCTACCTTTACCAATTCACATGATGTTGACTCTGTGCAGAACCGTATCTCCTGCATAATACCGATGTGAAATCCGTGTAGTAATATTGTAGGCATCTGTGAAATGAGTAAGTCTAGGTGACTTAGTCATCGTATTTGCTCCTACATCTCGGTTGTTGGGAACTCAATCACATTTGGTGAGATATTCAACACTCTATGCCATGTTTCCATCTTTGAAAAGTAAGAGTTTGTGGCCCCTTCCTCTCTAGTCATTCTTGTTGATGGTTCTTCACTAGATCTGCACTCTGGTGTTATCCTTGCTACTTATAAGAGTTGTTGCAATGTTGTTAAGTTTGTCTACACCTACTATTGAAATTTCTTGTTTGCACGAAAATTTCTCAGTTACTTCTTCTATGACATCCTTGACTTGATAGCCAATTATGTCGATGTCATCATCTGTTAGAGTATAAATGGATGTCTCTTTGTGATCTTTCTTCTTCTTGCACGTATGGGTATTGACCCCTTTCCCTTGTCTTTCCTCTTCTCTATGAATATTTCCTACACATGTTCTGTGTCTCTTCCCTGTACATTTCCCTATCCATTACCCTATTCATCACCATGTTCTTCTCCATCGTCATCAGGGTGCTCCACTTCTGTTCCATTTGATTGAATATTCCACTCAGGATCCCAATCCTACATCATCAGGTGGATATATTATTCCATGATCTTGTATTTTGTATGGACCCATTTTTCTCTTGGGTCCTTCTTTTCCTGTACATAGATATGATGCCAGTCTTCTCTAAACCACGCAATTGAGGCATATACCTCTACTAGTTGTGGTGAAATGCATGGTGTATCCTTGATGCATTTCTGAATACTTTCTACATACATGAAGAACTCCACATTAACATCAATCTGTCTTCTTTTGTTAGTTGTGTACCATAAATTTTGATACTTAGTTGCTAAGCATGGATTACCTCTGAGTCCCAAGAACTGCTCATCCTCCAACTCTTCCTACGCCGTGACTGTAATTAGAATTAGTAGCCATGGATAATGGAATTCCATGCCTCTACCCTGTGCTTCTACACAATGGATGAGGAATTGGTTCAATAAGGCACCCATCTCATTGAGACCCCTTCGACACACTTCTCAGCCGTGACTATCACTCCCACTGACACTAGGTATTTTTTTCATTTCCTCAATAACTTAGACACCAATGCATGCATTTCAATCCTTACTGTTGGGTCACATATGCTCCACACATCCAACTTTCACACACCTATTACTGTATGAAATTTTTCTCTCATTTCCTCTGACAGAGTCCTGTTAGTTTTATTTTCTACAAATCACGAGTTTGGATATTGTCCCTGCGTTGGTAAGCCTGTGATCCTTGCAATCAGATCTATGTCTATAGAGATTGTCATGTCCAGCCACAAATAACTTCCATGCATACAAGTTAAGAGTAACTCAATGCATGCATTCACCTCGTTGCTTCGACCAAAATGTGGAATGTCGAACAGGTTTAGTATGCCTTCTCGCTCCAATCCTATGGCCCATACCTTTGATATTGGCATGCTTTGGTTCATTTTTGGATATTTCCTCAGTTCCAAGTAGTGGTGCGGTGAAATTTTATGGAACTTCACCGTGTCAATATCATGGTTCACATATTTCAGCTATGACACCCTCCCTATTATGTCTTCATCCACGATGACTCCATATGGGATGTCAAGTGTCACCAATTCATAATAGGGAGTCTTCTGCAATGTCACTGGTGGGGCATCATCTTTCCTTAGAGGAAGGTAATCTTGAGAAAACCTTGACTCCGACGATGATGCTCCCAGAATCTCAACCTCTGGTTCTACTGTTTGTTCTCTTATTCAAGTTTTCTTTGGTATAGACATTGTTTCTTTTGGTGGTGCCAATTCTGTAATCTTCTTACCAACAACAACTTTTTTGGATCTGGGTTTTTTCTCAACTTTTCAATACAATTCTCAACTCTCTCTTACTCGCATGCAATTTTAAGTAACAATAACCATTTCTTGTCGATCCTTCGTGAATTTTTTTCCCCTTCTCGAGTTGTCCATGTCCCTTCATGCATGAATTAACTATATCATCTGCCAGTGGTGTGATGAATGCTTTATTTAATGTTGCTTTATTACCATATATTTTCTATGGAGAAAACCCCCCTAATATAGGTCTAGGGACTAGGTAGAGCCTTGACACCTTAAAAGACATAAATATTCTATTCTACCCAAATCCAATAAGAATTAATGATAATTAAGGGAAGGAGAGAAGATATATGTGTGTGTGTGTGTGTGTGTGTGTGTGTGTGTGTGTGTGTGTGTGTATCTTAAGTCCTTCCGTCTATCATAGATCCCTTCCTATTGTTTTCTTTTCCAAGATTGCATGCCTCCTCCCAAAGCTAGCATGAAACAACTTCATAGGATAAACTATAACAACATATGCATAATGTTGTGATCCAAATACTCAAAATATCAAAATATAAGAGAAGTACACACCATGTACATAATTTCAACGTGGAGCACAACTCCAATATAGATAAGTTACATAATAACTCCTTAAATAATATGGGAACCCCTTCCAAATAACCAAATACCATTCATACTTCACACCCCCTTGGGTCATAACATAATACCCTCCTTCAAAAAGCTTTGTCCTCAAAAATTTGCATTTAAAGGCTTCACATGTGATGAAACCAAGTAATATGTTTATTTTATGTTCCTTCTTTCTTCATTCCATTGTTGATGATATATCCATCCAAAATCAATTATTTTCGATCTTAATCCTTGGTGTCTAGTTGTTGAATAATTTTCTTTCCTTTGATTCCATGTATTTTTGTTGAAGCTTCTCCAATTTGTAGTCGTTGTTGGTCTCTGATAATAGGTTCATGAAGATTAGTTTCTTGATTCCTTGTTCCATGAATATTGACAAGTATTCCATCTTCCTCCTTCATAATGTTGATATCGTCCTTATTTTCTTCCTTGAAATGTTTCTTGGTAATGAGGGTGTCAATACGGTTTCACATTTGATGGTCTTCCTTCACTTTGCTCATGCATTTCATCTATCTTATTTTTTGCAACAATGGAATCCTCGATCATATTTTCTTGGTCTTTGATTACTCTAGCCTTCGAGATAATACCATCATATTTGGCATGAAAATCCTCTAGATGGAGTTCAACTTCTCCAAGTATCTTCTTTTGACCTTCTTGAATCTTGTCTTCTTTCTCCTTTTGAAGTTGCAATGTGATCCCATCTAACAAATTTTGACATCCTTCTTCAATTTTGTCTTGTATTTCTTATTATACCTCATCAGTATTTAAGGATTTCTCAACCTTCATGCAAATTTCATCTTCCAGTATTTTGGTAGATTCTTCATCCAAGATCCTTCTTTCTTCTTGATTTTGACAATTCTTCTTTTCTTCTTTCAATCTCTTGGCCTCATCCAATAGTGTTTTATTATGGTTTCATAATCTAGATATCTCTTCATCTTTCTTTTTCAAGTCTTCCCTTGACTCATCATTTTCCCACTTTGATTTACTATTATTTTCTTGCTTTAAGTTATTAACCTCCTTAATGAGTGATTCATTAAGGGATCGTATCTTAGAGAGCTCCCCACACTTCTTCTTAATCTCTTCCTTTTCTTCTTTTAATTCATCTTGAATTATGTACAATTCCTCCATTTTTGTATCCCTAATCCATTTATCTAAGAAGAGTTTTTCAAATTCTTCCCATGTGCAGTGCCATTTAGTGTTTTGATCAACACTCATCCACCAATTCCAAGCTTCATCAAAAAAATAATATATTTCTTTCCTAGGAGTCATATTATATTGTTTTATCAACCTTAACCATTCCATAGGATTGATTCCATCTTTATGTTCATCTCCTGTAAATTTTGGTATTTCCATTGATTCTTAATTGAGGTCTAACCCCAATCCTTAAACCTCCGTATATTAAGGATAAATTTCTCAAATAGTTATAAAACTTGTTCCAATATTATCTTCTATGTGTTATCTTTCCAGTGGATTCTGAATCAGCTCAATCAGACATTCCAATCAAAATTTATGATAGTTTTAAGTGAACATACCTTTGAAACCTTGATTTGGAGTTTGTCCTCATGGCCGACCTTGCTTATGATGTATCTATGAAATTTAGGCCCTTATGAGTCTGAAATTGTGACCTATAGTACTCTGAAATTTCTTCTCTGCAATTCCATAGGTCTGACCAAAATTCGATGTGCCAAGTAAAAGTTATGGTAACTTCCCCACACCTTGCTGATTTTTAACCTTTCTAGGAGAGAGAACTTGTAAAGAGTTCCCAGTGCACAATAATTGATATAAAATTATGAAAATTGTACCACAAATACTATGTCTTGTACACTATTCATTTCAACTGGTCTGACTCAATTTGGATTCTCTATGAAGAAGTTATGATTGTTTTAACTGAAACACCTATTTGAGACTTGTCAATAGGACTAGTCAACTACCCTATCTGGCATAGGGTGTATATACAAAAGTAGGATGACCCAAAAGATGAAATTTGTATCAAAAATACCTTGGTAATTTATGTTACATAAAAAAATTTATAGCAAAACTTTCGCTATGACTAAATTCAGGATGATTCCCAACCCCTATCTTAAAAAGGATATATCTCTGAAAGTATAACGCCTCAAGAGCTTAAATTTGAACCCCACGTACCTTGATCCATCTACTAAATATCCTCTAAGGGGTTTCTTCGGAAATGTCCTATAAAACAATTTATAGAGAAAATTCCAAGGTGTCTCAGATGCAGTAGAGAAACCCCAAGACCTTGAGCTCTAATACCAAATGTTATAATCCAAATGCTCAAAATATCAAAATATAACAAAATTACAAAGAATGTGTCGAATTTCAATGTGGAGAAAAACTCCAATATATATAAGTTACATAATAACTCCTTAAAGAATAGGGGAACCCCCTCCAAATAACCAAATACCATTCATACTTCACAATTCACATGTCAATAATGAATACATGATCTCTTATATATATTTATTCACACTTTCACATGAGGCCCCTTTATCACTAAGCCAACCCTATTACATATGTATTTACACATTACATGTACATTTAGGCCCATATATGCCTCCCTGGGGTCATATCATATACATTTAGCCATATATATTCCCCGCTTGGGTCATAACATCTATCAAGGTCATCTAAAAGTATAGATATTCATGAAAAATAATTATAAATGTAAACATAAAGACACATAGATATGGGACAAGACAATTTATATTTTATTAATAACAAGATTTGAAGTTACAACCTGAATCTTGTCGACGCCGCTCCACAAACCTTGCCTGGGTTCCTCTATTTTGAATCCAAGTGCACCATTCCCAATATGCTATCCTCACAACCAACATGCCAATATAGGGAAAAGTTATGGATTGTATAAGGAGGATGAATGGCAAGGAAACTTGAGGATGAAACTTAGAGCAGGATGCAAAAGGGCTTGGAATAGAAGGGAGAAATTTTGGTAGAGTTCACTTGCCTCTTCTTTCATATATCCAAATGACCCACCTAGGGCCTTTTTTATATGGAGAAATGTTGGTTATTCGATTGTCTTAAGGATACAAGAGGTAAAATGGTTGTGCAACCCAAAATAGCTCGTAAACTCCACCAGAGAGCACACAATTTTTATTTTTTGCATTTTTTTAGAGTATACATGGACTTTCAGGTATGCAACTAGCATATGTATGCACTCTGCATATTTATAAGGGAGCGCACACCATACAATTTTTTTTTTTAAGAGGAACCTCAAAAAAAATGGTTGCCATATGTTTAAATGAGTAGGCCAATATCATAAATTCATAGTAGTGGCATTTTGAGCTATAACAATCTTCCATTGGATCTATACCTCGTACTGCTACTCTATCAATATCCTCAACGAATGTTTCCATTTATGGATACACGTCGTCTTTATGACTTGTTATTAATGCTCTTTAACCATCATTTCCTCCTTTTTAATTCCTTTAATGGTCATCATAGTCTTGTTCCACGAGTTTCTTCTGTGTGTGCCTAACTGTCTCTGCATTGTTTATTTTATCTTCACAACAATCACTTTTTTTCACCCTTACTCTCATTGTCACTTATGTCACTTTTTTCCTATTTTTCCTTCATTTTTATTTTCTCTCTTTCCACTTTTATTTCTTTATTTCTTTTTCCTTACTCTAATACACTAATATAATACAAAGGTTCTCATGCAGGTTAGACTAGTGCGTGGTAGGTCGACTTTCCCTATAAATTTTTAGTCGACTTCCATTCACCATTCCTCTCAGGACTTCTCCATTTAGTGTTTCCAACTCCGCAACACCTGCCTCTGTCACATGATAAATCATGTATGGTCCTAACCAATGAATTCAAAACTTTCATGGATGATGCATGAAATTACTTTCATATAGTAATACTAAGTCCCCCACTTGAAACTTTTTCTATTTAATGTGTCTATCATGCCATTCCTTTTCCCTTTCCTTCTGAACTTGCTGATGGAACCTTGTGACAAATTGACCTTCCTCAAGTTGTACCAACTGTGACAGTCTCTGCTCTACTGCACTAGAATATGAAAGATCAATAATCGCTACATTGTGCAGGCTAGGAACAATAAACTCCATCTAAATTATTATTGTTTTCCCATAGACCAACCTAAAAGGTGTTCGTCCTGTCAAATTTTTTCTTGTATTCTTGTATGATCATAATACTATAAGAACCATCAAGTCCCAATCATACCTTCCTACATTGCAAATCTTTGTTAGGGAATTCTACATAATTTTATTGAAAGCTTCTACTCTCCTATTGGCCCGAGGATGATAAGACGTACTCTTCTAATAATGAATTTGAAATTTCTTAGTCAATGCTGCAATCATCTTATTCATGAAATGTGTTCTTTGATCATTGAGTAAAATGCGTAGGCATCCAAATCATGTAACTACATTCTCAAATAGAAACCTCACATTAGTCTTCGTGGTGCAGTCTATGAATGATGTTTCTTTTGCCCATATGGTCAAATACTCTATCACAATGATTACATGCTTAGCTCCTGATCTTCTTGCTAGTGGGTTGATCGGTCCAAAAAATTCTATTTCCCATTTATCAAATGCCTACAACATAACCTATGGGTGTAAATGAATCTCATCCCTTCTAGATGGCTTCCCCACCCTTTAAAAAATATCACATGCCTAAAAATATTATTTACCATCCTTATGAAGTATGGGCCACCATATCCCTACGCAAAAAATCTTATGCTCTATCGCTTACTTGCGTAATGTCCTCCTGCAATTCCTTCGTGTGATTCTAAGAGTATCACTGGCCTTTCATGCTCCAACATACATTGTCTCAATAATCCATCTACATCTAACTTGTATACGTTCACTGCAATTAACTGATAGTATGTTGCTTTAACCACTAATTGTTTCTTCTGCACCACTGTCATGTATGACAGGGCCATTTCTGTACTTAAAAATTGTGCAATGTATGCAAAGTAGTCATCCACCATTTTAACTGCAAATAAGTGTGCATACGACAAGTTGTCATCTAGATTCTCTGCATATTCTCCTAAGAGTATGCGCGATAAGTGATATGGTCCTACCTTCAACTTCCTTAGTTTCACAACAACCTCCAAATCATATTCATGGAAAAATAACAACCATCTGCATATTCTCCCCCCAACACCGACTTGTTCAGTAAGTATCTTAGTGTAGAATCATTAGTATACATATTAAAGTGAGAAACCAACAAATAATGTCTAAAATTCTATAGCGCATATACCATTTCCAATCCTTCTCATTCCGTGGTAGTGTAATTATTTTCTACTATTAACAACTTCCTGCTTGCAAAAGAGATTGGGTGGTCTATGTCTCCTT
Source organism: Picea abies (assembly GCA_900067695.1). NCBI lineage: Eukaryota > Viridiplantae > Streptophyta > Pinopsida > Pinales > Pinaceae > Picea > Picea abies. Next base: position 5,492 of record CBVK0100413127.1, on the reverse strand, counting down.
CTCCTGGATAAGATAATATTGCGCCCAAAGATATGGACGATGCATCCACATGAACATGGAACTCCTTATTCCAATATGGAAAGATCAAAATCAACGCGGTCACTAATTTTTTCTTCAATGTATCCAAACCTTTTGACAATCCTCATTCGTTGGAACTTATCTTCCTTCTTCAACAACTTCTCCATAAGTGTTGAAATTTTCACATAACCCGTAATGAACTTCTTGTAATATCATGTAGGACTCATGATTGATATCAACTGTCTGACTGATGTGGGTGGTTGTAATTCTAAAATCATTGCAATCTTGGCAGGATCCAGTAATAATCCCTGCTTATAGACTACATGGCCCAACGAAATTCCAAAAGGCACACATAAAATACATTTCTTCAAATTCAGTGAAATATGACATTGTCTACACCTATCGAACATTATCCTAAGTAATTCTATGTGATATTTTAGTAGACTAAATACAATCCAATAATCTAAGTACACTTCAAGGAACTTATGAATAAATTCCTTAAAATATACAACAACAACTCTTGAAAAAACTACACGTGCATTCTTAAGTCCAAAGGGAATCATTGTGTACTGATAATTCCCCACTCTATCGCAAAGGTAGTATTCTATCTGTCTTCTTCCAAAATCCTCATCTAGTGATATCCTAAGAATCCATATGTAAAATAATAGGTCTCATGCCCTCCTACACTCTCTAGCACTTCATCTGTAAAAGGTGTTGGAAATGGATCATGTAGACATGCATCATTTAGCTTCCTCAGGTCTACAAAAATCTTGATTCCTCCTATTTTCTTATCTTTTACTACCATTGGACTTATCCATTATGATTACACCACTGTTTCAATAATCCTTTCTTCCAACATTTTATTTATCTTTTCTTTCACCTTCTCTTTATACTTCAGATTTAACCTGTAGGGTCTCTGTAACACCCCATGTTTTGAACCCCATTTTAAATAATGTATTGTTACAATGATGAGAGGACAGAGTGCCCAAAAAATTGTTAAAAAGCCCAATGTGCCCAAAACATGTAATTTTTTTATCATTATTAATAATAAATACATGGTTGGTTGCTAGATGGACAAGGACTAGAGTTATAGGGGGATATGATTCCATAAGAGAGGGGGCTTGAGGGACTAAGTGTTTATTCCTATTTTTAATTACTCTTTTTGTCTAAGGAAGGGGATTAGTTATGTGAGATTCTTAGGGAAGGCTAGGAGGTTCTTGATCCCCCACGAGAGATACTTAAATCCATACCTGGTCTAATTGTGGGGTTGGTCATTGGTCATTGGTCATTGGTCATTTGATTGATGGATTGTTCACTGATCACCTGTACATTCCTTCATTTCCCTCATGCTCTTCCATGCACACACTTACCCATTCATTGATCCATCCATCATTTTCATATTGTCTTGGGAAGGGAATCGAACTGCTGAAGAATTATCCACGGGATAGTTGGCTATAATGGTCGTTGGTGCAATTCAGCCATGACCCGAGGCCTGCATGTCTGAGATGCATTGGCCTGTGCCCTGTTTTTTTCACAATTTCTAGTCCTAAGAGTTCCAGCTTTGAGATTCTGGACCAAATGTGTTGGAGGCCCCAAAATAAAGGAGAGGGACTGCCTAAGGGATTGCGTGCCAGAGAAGGGTGGAGGTCCATTCTCTTGGGGCGGTACAGGCTGGGTACAAGACAGCTGGGTACTTGTATTGTTGTGGGGGTTTGGAAACCTGTGAGAGCTCAAGAGATGATTGGTTTGGGAAAGCAAGTACACTTTGGAACCATCCTTGTGGATTCATAGCCTTGGCATAGGGGTGACACTGCTGTTGATATTTGGAGTAGTGGTGTTTATGGTTGGGTGGAACGTCCTTGGTCTGCAACCAGTTGGTATCATCTTCCATCAAGATAAGTTCTCTTTGTTATGGTATCACTTACATGTATATGAATGTATTTTCCACTGTATATTTAATTATCGTTTAATTGAATCTTTAGACTATGCATGCTTGCTGACTATTGTTGTGCATGTCATTAAAGTCTTTTATTTTATGCATCCTTAAATTTTAAAAAGGTATCGTAAGAGAAAGAAGTCCAAGGGCGGGCTTGAAGGTATTATGACCCAACCTATGGGTGGTTGGGGATGTTACATAATGGTATCAAATATTTTGGTTGAAACACCAGGCCGGTATGGGTCGGGTCTGTTGGTCAGAGTCTCGGGGTCGAGATCAAATTCTGACTGTGGAGTTGAAAATCTCAGGAGGAATGGCATTGAAAAATCTATGCAGGATATAGAATGCCAGAGACCTGTGTAAGGGGTTTGAAGGATCGTGAATGTCCCCTTCGAATTCGGAAGAGATCACCACTCTAGGATTGGGAGAGATCTGAGATCATTGGATCGGAGGACAGGTGAACAGGGGTCGCCCGATGAAAAGGAAGCAAGGGCTAAGGTCACCACCATCAGATCCCATTGGAGAGTGAGATCAACGAACATGAGGCATTGCGGGGAACCAAGTTTCACTGGAGATAATTTACCAAGGCGATCCTGCAATCCAAACCACGGTTTCCCCAAGGGGTTATGTGTCAGCATCAGGAGAATTGCAGGGAAAAAAGAGGGTTACTTCAATATTCTGATGTGTTCCCCCACAAATTGAAAGGCATGCAGTGATGTGACATGTTAGGGCTCGAACATTGAAGCTCCATATAGCTGAAGTAGATCCTGACCGTCGATCACCAAGAGGTACATGTCAATAGATCAATAACTCTAGAGAAATCTGTTCGAGAGGTTTTCAGTTGAGATTTGAAACTCTCGAAGCCTGGAGAGACAAAGTAAATCTCTATTGTCCGATCATCCGAAATAGATCTCAGTCACCAGATCGTCTGGGGTAAATATCAAGCGTCGAATTTTTCGAGGGGAATCTGGGTTGTCTGATCCCGAAGAGATGTGGTGTAAATCTGTGGATTTTGGGTGAAGGCCCGAAATAAGCCTCAACTATCCGATTCAATAGGACACATGGAAGAATATCGTGTACTTCAAGGGGTTTGAAGTTTGAGAATTCGAAGACCCGAAAGGATCTCAGCCATAGATATGCTGAGAGCCATGCATCACTAGATCCAGGGCTTCGGATAAAATCTAGTGGGGCCAGATAAGTTTTGAAATTTGATATTTACGAAGTCTGAAGACCTGAAGTAAGCCTCAACTGTCATATTAAGGAGGACACGTGGTGCAAATCCATGGAGTTCAAGTGAATACCCGAAGAGAATCTTAGTCGTCCGATCCAGGAGGACACATGGTGATAGATTGGCCAGTTCAGGAATGCAAAGTTTGGGAGAATTGGAAGTGTGCTATCATGGAAACTCCCGAAGTCCCAGAGCTCGAAGATTCAAAGTGATGGGGCATGATGAAGTCACCTAGAGGTGATGTGAATCCTGGAATTCCCAAAGTGACGTGGCTTGCGGACATCACCTGGGATGACGTGGACATATGGGATGTGTGAGATGTGTCATTAAGTTTTAAGAATTTCAAGTATTGAAAAGTCAATTAGAACGTGACATGTGTCACCTACCTGATTGGGCCACGTGTCCACTTCCATTATTTCACCATGTGGTGACAGATCATGCAGTTCGGAGACTGGGCACTCCAGAGGGGAAAGATGTGACAGGTTGTGTTGGGTCAAAAAATCCCGAAGGTTGGAGTACATATCAATCGTTGATTCCATAAGACACACATCAAAGGATTGTCGAATTCGGGTAAAAGCACTATGGGCGAAAGTGTGGGAGGAAACTTTGGAAGTGATTCACAGCCGCTGATCTGTAGGAGGAAACCCGTTAGCAGATCATGATCTCCGGGTAAAAGCGTTCCAGGAGGAGGCAAGCGAGGAAAGTTGAGACTCCCGAAGCGTGGAGTCCTGAAGTGGAGCTTGATCATTGATTGTGAAAGAAGACGAGGACCATTGATCCAGTTCTAGTCGAAAGTTTTGAAATCCAGAAGATCTGGACAAGTGCTTTTTCAGCTAAATGCAGGGTCATTGCCGTGGTCATTTGCAGATTGAGAGCTGAGGGAAGGAGGGCTAAGGGCCAAATTGGTTTTCTTCGAGACATAAAAGTTCTAAGGAAGTATTTCTCTGTGGTTTCTAGTCGTGGTCACCTAGGAAGGTAATTTGAAGGAAGCGCCTACGTAGGATGAGATTCTGTGTTGGCCAAGGATAACAGGACACTGTTATTTTTGGAGAATGGGGATATAATATCCATGAAAAAAAATAAAATAAAGAGACCTGTAGCATGGTTTGGAATTTTTTTTTTATCATATGAATAATTCTAACAAAATGGTCACTTGCACATTTTGCAGAATTAAGGGGTTTAAACACATCAAATCAGGATGCGTATTGAGGAAATAAAAGAAGGAGAGGGAGCCTCTAGTCATGATACGGAGGCCGAAGGCCAGAATACAAGAGTTGGTAATATAGAGAAAGAGTCCAATGGATGCAAGGGAAAAGGAGAGCAAGAAACGTTAATAGAAACAGTAAGAAGCCTGAAGATGGAAGTGCAAAGCTACAAATAAGACAACGAGAGACTGATGAGAGAGAAAATTCAAATAAATGATCGAGTGTTGCAGAGATTAGATCAGTTGTAGAGACAAACAAGGAAGGGATCAAACTCAAAACAAGAGGAAGAAGACAGGTGCCATGAAAGAAGGGATGATCGTGGAAGAGTTGGTCATTCCAGAAGTGTTAGCAGAGCTCATGGACACCACTCACCTCCTTACTCAAAAAGAAATTTTTATGCATCAAAAGATCCCGTAAGTAGTCCATAGGTGTCTCCTGTCAGACACCAAAGAAGGAAACAAGAGGTAGATAGTTTGCAAGGATAGCTGAGGAAGCTCAAGCCACTTTCCTTTGAGGGTGAAAGAGAAAGGAAAGATGATGCCGAAGCATGGTTTCTTGGGCTCAGAAGATATTTTCAGTTGTATAACTATTCGTCCAACTTGGAAGCCAGGATTGCCACCTACCATTTACATGGGAAAGTTGCAATGTGGTGGGACCAACTGAAGAACGTGGAACATGTTAATGAAAGTAGGATCACTTGGAAGCAGTTCAAGAAGTACTTCCAGAAGGAGTACCTCTCAGAGAATTTCTATGACAAGATACTTCCAGAAGGAGTACCTCTCAGAGAATTTCTATGACAAGAAAATGCAAGATTTCTTTAAACTTAGGTTGGGAAGCATGACTATGGAAGAGTAAGAGAAGAATTTATTTGGATTGTTAAACTATGTCAGGTTCATTGGTGATGACAAAGTGAAAATATAGAGCCATATTCATCACCTCTAAGTTGTATGGCCATCTCTAAGTTGTACTAGCATGAACATATCTAGCATGATGTCAATACATCATATCTAAGTTGTATGTCCATCTTGAAGATGTACTAGTGTGGCCATATATAACATGATGTGACTTTGTATCTAATCTATACTAGCATGTGGACAAGTTGTCG